>JTDE01000144.1:236679-249976 GCA_014338405.1 Paragonimus skrjabini miyazakii
TTCTTCTAGTCGGTTGTATGCTTCATGAGAATCCTTTGAAGTACAGCCGGCTTGGATTACACCAAAATTACCATAAAAGCAACCCACAATAAACAATTCCTTCAGAATGTTCAGATGGTCAGAATTCACTCGTAACCACATAAGATTGTCTGTATGTGAATGGGTCGAAGAGTTTCAAACGAGCTACCACAAAATCAAACAATCAGCAGAGGTCTGGAACAAACATGCTCTTTTAGTTTAATTTCAATTTGTTACTCTGTAAGTTGAAACGTTCCTATCAGTGAGGTTTCCAACTGTTAATTTCTGTTAAAGTAGAACTGACTCCCATCAAATCCTGACCATTGATATCAGGTAAGTCGAACATAATCAGAAATTCATTCATTAACTCGAGGTAGAATGACTACCTACACACGTACCGCGGGTGCTCACGGCGCTTGTACTGGACAAGAGACATATCAGGTTATAGATAACGAAAAAGGAAATACGAATGAGTAGTCGTGGATTTGGTTACCTTCAAGTTGAACATCACCCAACTTTGATCGCAGCTGTCGTATTCCCATAGACGCAGTGGTCAACTTATTTGCCTCGTGAATGCGTGGCCGGAGTTCTAGTCCCGGCAGTGACAACGATATGCACTACTGACGAGCCAGAATGAGAGCGAAACTCGAGTTTAATGCTTCTTTTCGAAAGGAGCCGACTTTGAAATCTATGGGAATATGACAGCTGCAATCAATTGTGAACTAATATTCAACTTTAAAAACGAACCAATCTAGACCTAGGACATAAATGAGTTTAGGTTACTCTGAAGGGATTGATAACAGAAGTTAACAAATGTAGACCTCATTCACTCAACGTTTGGCACAGATAACGGATTATGGTCATAAAACCGGAAAAACAAGTTTCCAAATTGAACTTCCAAATCCAACTGCTTGAGTTTACGATGTGGACAACAAAACCGAAGACCTCATGACTACTTCAGTTACCTTTTATTGGACTGACTGGGAATTCAGCGGCCGGCTTTACTGGGTTGAGCAGCTTCAGAGGCTCGGATTACCTCTTTTTCAGTTGCTTTTCCACGATCAGATAAACGTAACTTTCTAAATCGGTAAGCTCTTTGGGCATCAGTTGCCCCAGAGAGTGTTCACACTTGGTCTCAAGTCGAGTATGAATGGCACCACGTTCGCTAGATGTATGCTGTCGTAGAACTGACACGGTAACATTGTTTTAATCTTGAAGTTGTTCAAAAATGTCTGAACTGTGCCCCGGTATTAGTAAATCTATCCAGAAAACGAAATTGTGCTCTCGCTTCCCCCAGTTCTGGTTAAACGTAACAAGCTTGTTAAGTCTATGCAGTAGAGTTGTGTCCATGGTGAGTTCAGCATGGCTAAAAATCCCCAGAGTAAACATCAAATAAACGAAGTAGCGAATAACCTTGTCTCCGGTTACTCCTCATCAGGCCAAACAAATAACACATACGAAAAAATGCTGTCAAGGCGAAATAAACAAAACAGGTAACTGAGGTCGACCACGTCATACACACTCATGGGAACGACGTTTTGATACGATGAAGTCACAATTAGTGCGCAAACGGAAATGTGGCAGTTCGATCGATAATAGAGTGGATGGGGGATAGCAACTTCAAAACCCAAACAAAGCTCTTTCGAGCAACGAAGGGCAGGCCATTCAATCGAATTCCGATTGCCCCTGCTGTGGCCAAACTTTGGCATCTTACGGCTTTTGACTGACCGTTTTCTACTTTGTAAATCGGACCAAAATAGTGAGCCGGGTTGACAGTATGGTGCATTTTGTCAAGATGTGCCACAATTGCACCACTAGTTGCCTTGGTAGTTGGTTGATAATTGTTTTGCAGTATTGCGTCTCACGTCCACTTCTATCCGAACTCCACATTTACAGCTGAGGGATAAAATGCCCACTTCTGCGGTTGCTCGTTGTGTGTACTCGTTTACTTGTTCCTCTATATCTAATCGCGTGGGATGCACAGCCAGACGTTTATCTGAACGTATCCGTGAGCATCATCAACCCGGATCGACAGAGAAGTCAGTAAGACAATTATGGCTCCTCTCGTCTTCAAAACTATCCAATAATTCTACACCAATATTAGCTGACATCGCTTACGATAAAACGACCTACAAGCACAGGTGAATGAAGCAAATTTAAACACTGAAGTAATCGTTACTCTCTGCTGTAGGTTGACTCTAATGTTTTATTAATTGTAGGCTCCATATGGTAAACATTTAACTTTTGTTATAATGGTTTTGTTCAGCATTTGATGAGCTTCTGCTGCTGAATCCAAACAATAATGCTTTCTGTCAACCTTGAAATTGACGTTTCTGTGTTTAGCTCTTTGCCACTCTTTCAGTCGCTTTCGGTTGCTGCTTAAATTATTCTCAAAGTGTGCGTGGATTGAACATTTCCAGAGGCGTGCAAATATTTCCTGAGCAAACAGTGTAGTTCACTGAGTAACAAGCCTGAATTCATCTGTTAACCGGGATAGTTTAGATTGTCACTGCGGTGAATTGTTTGTGGCCAAAGTGTTTTCATGCACAGATGAGAAAATGATGACTGATTTGAATTTCTATTGTTTCTTGATCGTGAGTGATGGTAGACTGAACAAAGAAAATGATCCTCCTTTATGGAATGTAATTCAATCCATTCCATCCTCTAACAATTCGAAACAAATAATACACAGAATCGCACGCAGCAAAATTAATTGGGAGATTGTCCGAGATAAGAAATGCGAATATATCAGTAAGGGTTTGCCTCGCGAGAACTAATTTACTGGCACCAATTAAACATTATTATTATATAACATTTTTACATTATATCATTTACTAGCTCCGCATCTACTAAACTACAGCTTTTTGCAAGTATCCACTTACTACACAAAAGTCCTGGTCAATTTCACTTCCACGTGTTAACCATGAAGGTACGTTTGCCATTCTACTCCATTTGATTCTCTTAGTTCATATATAATGGGATTACGAATCATGCCGGTAAATCTGTTTTCAAAATACGACATCAAGTTGGACATTTCCGATCGTTATATTGCTTAATTTGCCAATACTACTTCGTGCAAAATTTTACTACCAAGAGCGCAGTGATTAATAATTATGTCTTAATGATTAGTAAGAACATGCCAAAGTGGTCAAACAAACTGCCGACAAAATCGTAAAACGGTATGATGAAATACATCAGGTGCTAACTCAACAACCCTTTTTGCACTATCCATAGAATTGTCACCAGAGAGATATCAGTTAGATTTGATCAATTTCAGTGAGTTTCAAGTTCTGACCAGATTGAAATATAACGTTTCTTTAATCCAATGTGTAATCCGAAACTGTGGTTGATTAAGCCATGAAGTCTTCGATTGGAGCACCACAGTTCTTGGGCTGAATTATTGAGCAGCTTGGCCACTTTACTTTTCAATATTCTTAGGTACTAAAAGTGATAGCGTTGAACTAATTCCCTTGTTCTGTTTGAGCACGTCGTTGAATCTAGGCAAATTATCCAGATACATTTAAGTCGTGTTAATCGTTCCTTCCAAACCCTCGATGTATGCTGAAAGGAAATTCCTATTTCCTGTAGGCTCGATTTCTGCAGTGCTTTTCTGAGTTTAAAACGATGCAAATTCTACGTATCATCTTAGATAATAAAAGATCATTTCCTTTAGGACTACAATAACAACCGCTACCATAGTTTCTTTCGAATATGCCAACGTGATTCACGTATGTCCACATTAATGTCGAGGAACCTAAAAGGCCTGCTCCCAATTCTTCGCATAGACCCTTGTGAGAGAAGGGGATAAAAGACTGGGCACATCCTAACGATCCATTTCTACCAGACAATCTTGCACACCAGCTTTTGCGTCATGTTTAATCTGATACACTTCTAAAATCAAAAAGAATTAAACCTCGTTATAAGTGGCTGTCAATCTAAAGCACTTGACTCAGATGACAAGAGTAAAAACAGTTATCATCATAATGGTTGAGCAAACTGAAGAGACAATCGAAAAGCAGCATAATGAAACATAAGCTTATCGGAAATACAGTGGTGACAAAATCTTTCCAGTTCACTGAATGTAACACATACAGACAGAGTAAATGAACAATAGAAAAACCATCCTGGTTTTGCTGATCTTTTAACAGCGATTAAACCGTGACCACAATTAATTGATGGTTAGGACTTCCAAAATAAAAATGTGTGCCAATAAAATAGAACTGAAAAGGTGCTAAATATCCAAATTGTGAAAACTAACAGTTAGCCCAAAAACGTCACTCAGATTGTGCATATCGGCGCGGATTAAAGCGAGGACGAGATACACTAAACGGTAATGTTCACTTGACAGTAGAATAAGGGTGAGTGAAAGAAAACCTGAACGACTGCTAAACGACTATGAGTCTCATCCTGATGAGTATCAGAAATACTCAACTAGTGAATTTGCAATTGTTCTACAGCCACTATATATATATCTGTATATTCATGTCTAGAGACCGAAATAAAAACATTCCAGTTTCATGTCGTTTTAAAAATTACTAATGAGTAATGTGCCAGATTTGACAATCTATTTGAAACCCCACTGTAAAACATCAAGGCCAACATGTCTAGACGCAACAAGCACTCTACCAGGTAAGCCATGAAACCAAACCGGAAGCTCAGTAATTTCAGCTTGAAACCTATAACCCACCTGTCCTCATATCTCTCATGGTTATGTTAGTAATAAAGGCATACACAGACATATATGTGTCTGCCGGATTCTATTTCACCAATCTGTTACGGAGTTCCGTCCAGTGATTTCACAGGCTATCAGCGGTAGTCTTGTTTCAGTTGCCAGCAGAACACATACATGATAAACATCTAAAGTTTTGTGAGTATGCAGTTGCTTAGTTCTCAACGGAACAGATGCGAAACTGATTCTAAACAACACTGAACAGCAGAAAAAGATGACGCAATTATCGGGTAAGATGGGGTTATTTTCGACAACATTAACTGCAGTTCCGGTGTCGAGATTTGTCAACGTTGACTGTTTTGGCACTTGAGGACTATGTAGTATAGGTCAAATCAAATGGTTAACAAAAATTTCCCTACATACTATGAATATTTTCGCATCCTGTTGGAAAATAGACAGAAAAATTAATTTGCGGTCATGGCATCTTTCTCCTTCGTTATGATCCGTATTTCAGCTACTTGCAGGAGGTCACCTTAATTGCAGTATTGCAATACATCTGTCGTGGTACTGTATAGCAGGTACACGAAGCTAACGAAGTTGACAGTATCGTTTACTTCGCTATCATTTAAACGTATAGCAAAGCAACCTTTTCCGGTTACAATTTTGAACGGAGAAGTCAGAAACAGTTTTTACGCATTGTACCTCTCCAGCACATTTCGCTGCATCTCATCAGGTACATACTGCAGTCTGTGGGTTTATAAAGCAAAGTTCGATGGGGATTGTGAAGCTTAACAACAAAATCAGCAACCACACAAACACACGCAAGCTCACACACATCCAGGACAATCTGGTATTGACGAACAAGTCTTTCTGTAAGCATAGGGATGACTTCTTTTTGCTAATTATTACCACCTCCGCGAATCGGAGAAGCCTTCGATATTTTGTTGGGTATCGTAGCAAAAACACCTTTTGCAGGTCCAACTGAAGTCGACAAATCAACAGATATCGAGCGATGGTTGACACTGGTTGCTTGTGAATTGTCACATTTTGAATTGTGCCCGGTATTGTTATATCCATGTGCGTTTTGCGAATCCAAACTGGAATTTTACCATCAACCGATTAGTAAACCACCGCTCTGTTCTACCTACGTAGGTGGCCCGACACTTACATCAGGATTCACAAATGATGTAAGATATGACATTAAGCGGTAGCGTTGTTTTCAGTGGTGGTGTTGGGATTTGGGTGGTGGCGAACACCATGACCAGTTGGACTGCATAGAACGTAAGTCCCATAGCCGCCGTGAGAGTGGCAATGTCATCACCTTTGTAGGGCAAACGGAGATAGACGTTTAGTTTGGGGGCTGTCGAACACACCGTGGCGGCCGGCTTTTGTTTGCTGAATTTCTCAACAAATGCCGATGAATAACCATTTTCCTTGAGTTTCGTTTTCAATAATGACATCTCTTTGGCAAATGTTTTCCTTGAGCAACTTCTTACGCGATAGAAAAAATTCCCCACCAAACCACGCTTGTACGGATCGGCAAAAAACTGTGAAAGTTCAGGTCCTGTCCAGTCTAAGTGCATTTCCGATAGACGGACCGCAGTAAACAAACGTTGTTCTGGCGCTTCATAAGAATATCTGAAATCACCAGGTTTCCATCCTGTTCGTGCTCAGTGGTGAAGCTTATTTTGAAATTCGGCTTGTTCACTGAATCAAACATACTCATTGTCATTTCCGTGGTATCGATAACCATCAACACATCATCAACGCAACGCCGCTTCTCCGGTTCGTGGAAGCGGTAGTAATCAGCACATGGGAGCCACTCTTCTGCGTACGTTTAACACGTTAGTTGATTGTATAAGCTAATCAATTTTATGACGCCAGGTTTGACCATAGGTTCTAATAGATCGTCTATCTCCGTTGTGCTCTGTGAGTTTGTGTTCAGTGACCGTCATCCATGCTCTCCAATATTTTTATTCGTGTGTATTCCTTCTGTACATAATGACATTGTTTAAACGGATAAATTTAGTAACTCGTGTTAGAAAAAGACCAGCTGCTTTGCAACGAATCTTCTGTATTCACAAATTGCACTTCTGTACACTGTTCATGAAGTACCAAAGTAATTGTAAGTCCTGTAAGTTTACTCCATTTCTGATTTGATTAATTAAGTCTACAAAAAATTCGCTCCTATACTATAGTCTGCAGTGTTATAAACAAAGAAGCAATTCAAACTGAGATCACCCGAGTAGTTAGAAATGATTCTCCAACAAACTATATCGATGATATTATGAACACTATTAGCCAAGTGAATAACTACTAAACCTACATCTGTGTTAAACAAAATCAGTAAACATCAGTGTATTTTTTTAACTAGTACCGTAAAGTCCTGCACTCTGCAAGTTCCTGCGGAAAGATGTTGAGATGAACGAAACTGTCTAGTTGGTCGAAAGAATTTCATATTAGCTGTCTACGAATCAGATGTTCGTAACAGACATTGATTAGATTGGCGACAGATTTCTGAACGCTGAATCAAACGTCAATATCCTTCCTATGTACACATGTAGATATACGTAGAAATGATTGACATGAGGATATCATCTCATTGCTCGCCCAATAAATGAGTACACAAAGTGGAATGAGCGGGGAACCAAAGTACGTGTGTCGTGTCCAACACTGATTAGAATTATGGTGCTTTTGACGTCCATGGATGATTTCATGGAACACTGTCCGACAACGGATTCTAGTGTATAGTTAAAAAGTAATAACGTATAACAATCACTTGATATTCGCCTCTTGCACTTAATCATGTATATGTACGATTTTATACATAGAGAGCTCGATCACGAAAGCAAAAACTGACCGCACGTAAAATACTGATTTTCTCTTTGGAAAATTCTTTATTGGTAAAGCAATAAATGGAAAAAATTCGCTTAGTTGTCAACGTTGCTTACTAAATGAAAGTAATTCAGTAGGAAGTTACGCTGTGAAGGATAATGAACAATCAGTTTTGCTCGAGTATGTCTGATTTTTCTGGAACGGCACTCTACTCATCGTATATTGCAACTTTCAAAAGTTTCCCACACATTGGCAATTTTGAAAACCGATTCTATTTCTGCTGGTTTGTCAGTGGCGCATCACTTGTTTTCAACCGTTTTGCTCATTACATTGATCACGTTTCCAATAAACTAAAAGTTGTAGTTTTTTAAATAGCCGACTTGTTTATCCAAAGTACACATCCATGAATTTTTCAATGCGCACTTACACCCTGTGGCCAAATACGTTCGGCCCTGTATCTTAACACTAACTAACTTACTACTGTATTGGCTTCCAAATAAAATAACTTACGCGCAAAACTAGAAGAAACAATCACAAATACTACACGATTTCTCTAGATAAGCAAATTACTATCTGAAAGATAGCAAAACAAGCAGACTTCAGGCGCACTTGTAACCGGATATGATTCATCGTTCAGTTACTGTTGTGTCTGATTGACCGCAGTGAAAAATGCATAGGCACCAGTAGGTTTTTACACACTCACGTATTCGCTCTGTTTATGCGCTTCCATAAGAAGTTGAACTAGCCAGCTAAAAAACAGGAAAATTTGCATTCAATCGTTGAAATACTGCAAGTGTTCTGACATTTTATCGAGCGCCATTCTAGAAAACGTAGACATAGTACAAAATAAGCAAAGTTCATGACGGGAGAAAATATTTCCAACAAAACAAGAAACACTTTTAAGCTTGACTGGACAATTTAGCACAACTTTTGTGTACAAACTGAATAAATAGAACCAGTTCCCTTAATCTGTTGTTGTGGCGGCATCATTTGTTATGAGCCTAACCTTTCTTTTTTAGATCCATCGCTAGCATTATTAACAGCCAATTAACTCTGGAAATAACAAATGCATAAAGATGACACTTTAATTGCGAATGCTCACCATTCTAATACGGAACGTAGTTATCGTTGAGTCAGATGAACTTTCCAGTTTATGTGACAAACAGGATTCGGACTCACTATGTTCAGGTCCTGGAACACCTCAGTAATCAGGCAGGTTAATTATGACATTATATCTTATGTGCATGGATTAAGAATTAGGGCTTCAGGCATTATAATTTAAAGATTTTAGCACAGCCTCAGAAAATAGTGTTGGAGTTTACGAACTCGACAAAGACACAAACTGTAAGACATTCAGCTTTATGAATACAGTGATGGTTGCTTTGGAACAACGTCGGAGAATTTTTACTTCCACACTTGCAACAGTGCGTAATCGGACCTTTAGCTCAGTGGATGATTGTAATGAAGATGCGAAGCTGCTAACGTACACATTACTAATTGCTGCAGAATTACGGCACAGAAATTAACATTGCAAGTTGGACCTTTTTGTTTTACCATTTACTGTGTCATTTCTGTGAAATGTTACTGACACGCAACTCAGTTTGAAACATGTTATGTTAATCTGCTCAAAAAAGGAGGTCACGCCGACAACAAGAAATGGACTGTTTGACAATGAAGTGGCTTAACATTTCTTACAGGGTTACGAAGTAATATAAGTATAGCGTAATCTGTATAGTTTGACGCACTTGAGCGTACAGCCAACTCACTGATGCATTCTAACGTCCACAGGCCTAGTTGAATTGTTTTTAAAAATAGTGTACGTCTAATAAATACATATACACCAGATAAATGCGCGTGACACAGCAGTCTTGAAAGTATACTTGAACCTATGTAGTCATGATAGTGGATTTTGTTTCTTTGAGCTGACCAATATATTTTGTAAACTATGTATACTACTGCTTTTCCATAAGGTATTTCTAACTGGTTGCACAGGTGCATTTAAGGTACACTATCTGTTAAGTTTATGATATACGTTTTAATATGATAACTGTTTTAGTGGAATACATGGAATAAACCAATTTTCCATAAATGTAGATAAAACAAGTCGATTATTATGTATAACTGTTCAGTCAAGTACAGATGATCTTATAGAATAAATTCAATCTTATATAACTACTTAGGAGACGCAAATCTCTAATGCGGTGTATTGAAATAAATGCTACACCGAATTATTTTCACTTTGAAGACAACCAATGCTGGCAAGAGAATAAGTCTGCTCGACCAACCACGAACCAGATGCAGAAGTAGGTACCTACTCACACTACGTGTATTGTGAATGTTCACTGAATATAAGTTGAGAAAAGTTTATTTCTACCAAAGCAGATACAGACTTCATCACAGTAACATAAATCAAAAATGATTTCCTGCTTCCTGTGTAGACTTGTGACCGTAATGCTAGATGCAACTCTCCTTTTGTTAAATGACTATGTGCACCTATTTTGTCTTATGGAAAGCAAAAGTTTATTCAATTTTTGCAACATATATTTTGTTTTAAACCGATAGTATCTCTACAGTATTTAATTAAAATTGTTGTCTTTTCTCAGTTGTGTACATCCGATTCGAAACAAAAGATTTTTTGATTTCAGGAAACTGGAATGTGTAATAAAACACCCTATCAGCCCCGTTTTACGAAAATGTGTGGCAAATGGAAATTTCCAAAACTGTGATTTATTGCATCCATTAACAATGGTTATAACACATTATAATTTGGCACAAATACTTCAGATACCTGGCAGCAAAACGGTAACAAATTTTATGACAGCCAGCAAAACTGTGTGATTGAATCGGTTTGCAGTTTTGTACAAATAGCCTTTAACAAATCATAACATACATTGGAGTGTAGCAGGTTCCGGCGAGCTTTCTTTCTGTGGTAGCACAATCCCCAGAAATAACCGAATGCATGAGGATTTATTCTCACATTACATTTTTGTGTATAACAATTTTGCGTCAAAACTGAACACACAGATACAAAAGCACTGGACACTCGTATCAACTCAACAGTTGCTCAGTGGCAAATCATCGCACAAAGAAGTAGTACAATTTAGCAGTATGAGGAGTCTTTTCAATCAGATTTGACATTTAGTGTAGCATGAAGAGTTTGAGGGCACTACATTTTTGAGGTTCCATTTAATTAGGGATTGTATTCTTTTCACTTACCAACATCTTCTTTCTGTGTAGTTACGCGTGTAAAATTTAGTAAACATTTTATAAACGTGCCGTATTGTCATCAGTCCTTTTCGAAAATCTCCGACTAACTTTCTGCAAACGATTATCTGGATATTGTCCAAGGTGAATTCCGACAAAAATCTGTAAAGTGAGCACCAGTCCGTAGCCACTATTTGTTATCAGTACAAAAGGTCCTTTTACAAAAACCCTTTCACTTTAACACCTATTCTAACAATAATACCGCAAAAACAATCGGATAATTCCCTGACGAAGTATGCATTAGAAGATGATTACTTCTGATGAAGTTCATAGTAAGAACATGGACTATACTCTCGTCACACCTTTAGTTCAAGTTATGACGATAAACTCCAGATGACATTTGTAATGCCTGGTTTATGCCGTTATGTAAATGTAGAGTGCAGTGGTTTGTCCAATCAATCTAGATAACACACAATAGTGACAAAAATCTAACGACGAATTGATTGTGGTGTTTTTGAGGATAAAAACCGTGGAAACTATCTAAAAAGTTGGATAGTCACAGGGGTGTAGATTAGATTTGATTAACGTCATTTTTTGACTGGTGAATGTAGGACAACACCGTAAGAGTTGTGGACTTCGTTTTTGATATCATCATCATCATCATAGACAGCAATACATTAGTGGTTCAGACTGATGCTTAACTGCCACACAACCATGAGGAAGAAAAAACAAACCCTGTTTAGGAAGAGAAAAAAAGGGAGAGGGTAGGGGACCTCACCACTAAAAAGAGCTACGTCTACATTCAAACATACAACATCAAGGCGCCTACACCTTGCAAACAAACAACCAAGCTGTAAGTGAAAGTGAGGCGTCATCAGCAAGACAGCTTCCTTACAGCTTTCACTGCCCCGCGTCATTAAGTGCACTCACTTCACAGACAACTCGGCCAAACAACGACAACATTCACGCCACTGAGCTCGGTTAGCCGCCATCTCACCTAAAGTTTCAAGCCACCGACTCTCTGAGTCGCGAGGGCTCCAACCCAGGAGACGAACCTGATCGACAGTACCCAACCCCTTCGTGAACGATTTCATTTGTCTACGCCAGGTCATCTGTCCACCTCGCACCTTAGGCCAATTGGACGCAGCGTCGGCAAACAGTGCTCAGTGTGGCAAGCGATTAGCTGGCATCCTTAGTACAAGATGTAACCAGCTAAATCTGTGCAAATGTAGTAAGTGAATAAAAGAACTAGCTTGACAATCATTGCCAAAGACCCGCCTTCTAACCTCCTCTTTGCTTACTCATTGGGGCCACCCGATACGAGCGACTGAACGCAGACATCGGTGGTCGAATACCTGGAGGCGGTTCACGTCCTCTACTCTGATCGGCCATGTTTCGCTGCCGTGAAGTAACACAGCCCTCACTGTCGTCTGATATACGCGACCCTTAAGCTTCAGAGGAATACCTCTCTGTCGACGTAGGTGCCTCAGATTAGTAAACACCGCCCTAGCCTTAGAAATACGCGCCTCTATTTCATTCTCTACACCTCCGCCGCCGCCGCTGATGCAGATTCCCAAGTATACAAACCGGTCAACAACTTCCATGCCTTCATTATCTAACATTAAACCTACGTAATCACAACAATCTTGAAGAAGCACTTTGCATTTCGAGGCTGCATTCCGAAGTACTTAGCAGAACACGAAATTGCATTCAGCGTTGCTTGAGCCGCTTGAAAGTTGACAAACAGCAACACCTTATCGTCAGCATAATCAAGATCAGTCAGCCTTCCACCAGGTAGAAGGTCAACACCAGCATCATTTGAGTGACGCAAACAGTCCTCCATTATTTCGTCCATTACGAAATTGAACAAAAATGGTGAAAGGGGACAACCTTGACGAACGCCGCTTCTGGTGTTGAAGCTGTCAGACAGCTCACCGTAAACCCTAACCTGAGCCTAAGTATGGGAGTAAAGCGCCGACAGTATATTTACATAATTGGTCGGTACACCCCTGCGTTTAAGCGACTCTAAAAGTGTAGATCGATCCACCGAATCTAAGGCACCATTATAGTCGAGAAATACGGCAACTATTGGCCGGCGGCATACATGGCGCTGCTCCAAAATTTGACGAAGGGTAAAAATATGACCTATACATCCCCGGCCAGGACGAAACCCTGCCTGTTTTTCTCTGATGTTTAACTCCCGAACTGCAGTGAGTCGGCGAAGTACGATGGAGGCCAGAACTCTAGAAGTGACTGGGGTCAAACTAATTCCCCTATGGATTTCACAAGAGCTCCTGATACTCTTTTTGAATATAGGAACTATTATCGCGTGACCTCAGCACGGATGGATGGTCTCCGTCGACCACACAAGTTGAAACAGCTGAGTCAAAGCCTCGACTAACACCTCTCTACCTTCTTTAAAAAGTGCCGGCACGAGATCATCTGGGCCGGCAGCCTTATTACGATTGGAAGTCGAGATGCAATTGCGAACCTCAGTCTCAGTGGGTGGTTCTAGATCAACCGACCAGGGCGTCATATCACAAGTTTGTGGAGGCAGCACGGTAGAAGCAG
>JTDE01000144.1:261833-299389 GCA_014338405.1 Paragonimus skrjabini miyazakii
GATCTGCTGAACATAACTTTCAAACTCGTTTGCTTCATTCGGTGACAGCTCTGTTAATATCTTCGCAGAAATAGCTTGCTTGGAGTCCAAGTCGCATGCTCTGTTCGTCCATGTGTCCTTCTCATTTAAAGCTAGTCGTTGCAGTGAGGTCCAGTTAATGTTAACGCGATTTCGTCTGAGGATTGTTCAATATTGTTTCGGAAATTCTAAGCCTTCGATGCGTTGTTCCAGGAACTCGACAGCAGCGTTTGCTTCCGCCATTTGTGTACTGAACTTGATATACTTATTAAGTTCTTTCAGCACAGTGGGGTCTTTGGTTTGTTTAAGTACCGTGAATATGCCCGGTTTAGTTTAGTTAGTTAGTTAGTTTAATTAATCAAAGCATTACAAATACGTTAAATTATCTTAACTTTGTAATGGTTTTGTCACTTGTAGAGAAAAATCTTACTAATGTATGCAGTGTCACCAATGAAACGAATTATTCATTGGGTGCAGTTTATTCTCATAGTGTTTGCACTTTTGGTGACATATTTTGTACAATAGAATGTATCTCGCGTTGTTGGAAAACATCAAGAAAGAAGTCACAATTTTTGACTAAAATAGTGAAGCATAAGGCTATCTTCTGCTGTCAAAAGTCGGCAACTAATATTATTTTTCATAACACGGGATTTCACCTTGCCCGCAGCCGGCGACTCGTCAGATGATTATCATGTTAGCTTCATTCACATATCTGAAGTAACACACTGTAATCAAGTAAATCTTCACCTTCTCTAGTTTATTCATCCCCCAACAATCATGGTCCCAACTCAGCATGTTGGATATCTTACGAAATAGACAGCTGCGTAGCGTTTTTTATCATACCTAGTTTCTTTCAAACATCCTTTTTTCATTTTAATTACTAAATTCTCCTTGTTTGTTATAAAAAGACAGGTTCTGATGTCATTCATTCAATTTTCTCAGATTTCGTGCACACAAATACTTCTTCAATAAGAATCAACTTTACGTCTCTCGTACATTCCGTTTAATCTCTGGTAGACCTTCTTTCGTGATGGCGATATATTGTCACATTAGTGACAATCTTGCCTTGTTCAGAAAAGTTCCAGTTGAATTCCTGTAATTTTAGCTGCAGATTCTCAGGATACTTGCTTAGGTTGCTCGAAAGCATTCACTTGAGTTACTGGTTGTAATGTGAAAAGTATTTGACTGCAAAAGTGACTTTAACGCTACTACAGAACATAATTTTAAGATCAATGTTATATACGCTGATTTCAGTCTGGAAACACCTAAATCTATCAAGTTCTTTAGTGCGTATTTCAACAGATACGAAGCCATAGCTGATTCTTAATCTCACTGTTGCTTCACATAGCGCAGCGGTCAACAAATCATTGAAATTATCAGAAACAATACATTAGCGTCTGTAAGGGCGAACAGATAGCTTTCATTACATGGCGCCAGTCAGTAACATAGGCAAATGAGAACTGTTGAACCAAATTCCTGTGACGCTAAGTGCGAGTAAGTGAGTCTAAGCACTGACCACCCATGCCAAGAAATAAAAGTTTTTATTTTCAAGTTAACATTAAATAAATGGTGGGGTTGGCCTACAAATCAGCGCAGAAACTCAAGAGTCCATAGCACGCAGGAGCATTTTACCCATTCCGTCGTCATTACAAAATTGACACATCAATAATTATTTTTTAGATGCATAGCCTTTAACCTGGACGACGGAAGATCAACTGTGGGACAACCGTATTCAAAATATCTTAGTTCTACCCATAAGCATTGCTTCTCCTTACATCCTACATCATCAACACACCACTGATTGGCATCAAAGCATACAGCTAGTAGAAGTAAAAACCGGCTTTGTTTGAAAGGCTGTTAGCATTCCTCACAAACACTAGGTCAATGTTCACGTGTCAAACTCTCGAATGATACTAAAAATGAACTGCTGTTTGATTGTTGCACCAAGCCGTATACTCGTTCTTCCTCTGTGGGCTGGTGGGAAGTCGTAAAAAGTGTCATTTTGTTCTAATTTTGTGTGATATTTTTGACCGATCACAATATGCGAATGTCTAGGAAAGGTAGATTTTAGATGGAGTCCGTGGCTGTGACTGTATACATCTCCACGTAGACATTACCATAAAAATAGCCATTTGAACGCGGTACAAATGCGGTTAAGGGTTTTAATCACGACTCTCGACCGTCCGCTTATTGCGTGATTTTATGACAACAAGCCTAAATTTGAAACTAGAACCACTTTCACCAAACTAACATCATGTGCACCATATATAAAGCGCATGCCAATGACAACTAACGGATACGAAGCAAACAAAGCAAAACCATTAAACAAAAGTCACGTCTTATGAGAATCGCAACGATTGAGAGCTAACAAATTCCAGATTAATCACCCATCTTGGGTGCATGATGGTCATTTGTTATTTTTACATTTGTTGCAACAGTGTTCAAAGGACAATTACAAAACCACTCTACAGTATTCAGACGAAGGTTGATATAACGTGTCTGGTAAGACAGCTTCACATTAAGAGCACCAGACAAAAAATAAGAGGTTTTTAAAGAAATACCTTGAATCTCTGATGGCTTGCACGAACAACAATTTAATTTGCATACTGAATGCTGTGTAGGAACATAGTTTAAAACCAAATCACACGTATCGCAAGTGCATAGGCAATTTCACAAAACTGAAGTTTAAATAGACATAAATATATTAACTCTGCATACTATGTTATCAGTGACCTGCCTCAACTTTAGTTACCTCGACGAAGATAAAATGACTCTTGCTTCAAATGATCTACACATACTAAGGTGCAGCCTGTTGATAAACGAGATTTCTATGGAATAGAGTGAACGACAGTTTGCTACAATCTTTTAACGCAGTTCCTCCCGTACCCGGTTGCTTGATGAATCAAACTTTCCACCATTGTGCACTGTCAAACATTCCTCCGGAACTTAGAAAATACTGCAGGATTAAACAAGTGATGCAAGTTATGTTAAACAACAGACATATTTGAGTCTCATCACTTCGAAGTAACAAACACGAATGCTATAGTCATCCTCACCCCCTGTGCATTATCGTTCGAATAAACGTGGCCAGCTCAACCCTACTGATGAATTACGTTCCTTTAGTTACCCTATCAAAACAGCAAGATGACAAATTCTGTCGGGTAGTAATACTTAGATTCATCTCATCAGCTGCTTACCAAAAAAAAGAAACTGCTTATTGAAAGTGAGCAGTAATAATAGTTTGACACAATGATAGTGGAGTGGTGATAGACGTAAATCACTAATTCATTTGCATACAGCAGTGGTTGTTAGATCAACAAGGACTCACCGTTAACCAGACGTGAACGAATAAACAGAACTGACGGTATGACTTCACACTGGAATGCTTCGCAGTTGGCTATGCCAGGTTTTACACTTGCCTGTTTGGCTGGCCACCGGTTAGCGTCGCAAATCGAATTAGCCGCTTAGGGAACTGATCGACTATTTACTGATTCAAGTACGGTTATTGTAGCGGATGTAACTGTAACTGCAACTTCAAGTGAATCGATAAGTCACGTGAGACACAATAGCCATACACACCACGTTTGACGTTACCGTAACAAACTGCCAGAGTTGATGATAAGGACATAATACCGCCGCAAAATATGCGCGATTGACAGCAAACTGAATCTAAGTGGGTATTTTAGTGGACGGGTAATCTCCGTAAAATCACGGTCTGATGGAAACATCTTTTATCTAATCAATGCGGGCCACAGATCTTTCTAATTTGTTCTCCTTCCCAACGGCTACAAGTTTCTCCAGGGATTCGTTAGCAAGCACTGTGACCGTAATCAATTGTTTTTCTCCTGCAAGTTGATCATCTGTACAAAGTCATAGAAGTTTTCTAAACAAGTTTCCTACTGGATACCGATTGTAGATCACGGATGAGAAGCTGGAGAACTAAATATAGTAATCCGTGTTTTCGCGATAGAGCGAACAGTGCAGCATGTCATCGTGACACTCCATAATTTAAACGCCAATAACCAATGAGTAGTAATTCCATTCAGTCTCATATGCAACACATAAGTTTCAGTGTCTGAAAGTTATTAGGTTCAAAACAGTGGAAAGTTGTGATTTTCATTACAACTCGTCCATTGGTCGTAAGCAGCTTGTCACCAAATTTTGCCAAAGGGTCCCAAAAAGACAACCTCTCGTTTATTTTATAGTTGTAACCTACTCAAACAGTAGATATTGAAGTCAAGTAAAACGGTATGTTTGTGATACAGCATTGTTTTTCAACTATGATTGATTAATAGTTCAATCTTCTCTCTGCCACTGACTCTTGAAGATGTGATACGCACCGAATATATCTTGACTTCAAATATCAAATGCAGTTGAAGTAATCTACCCAAAAATAAGGACTCTTCACCTTAAATCGCAAGTTTGAATCTATGTGAGACCCTAAACAAATAAACTGAACAGAAATCTCAGTTTGTCTCTCCTGATAGGTTTATCGCATTCCACTGATCTTTCGCTACAATGGGATGTAGCTGTATAGCAATTAAAGCGGCAGAATAACGTACGGTAGGTTGACTGAATAGTCTGAGGATCATAACTCGCATTCCTGTAAACGTGGGCGAGATACCGATTTTTGACTGCTAGCACCTTGCTGTCTGAATTAGTCTCTGACCATTGCTTACTTGTCGGGTGAGAAAAGCGTTATCCGCTTATATTTTGAGAAGACATCACGAACTGTCTATGCCAACGGTTTCTACACTGTTCTGGGAATTATCTCAGACTTTTCCATCTCATTAACTCCATGCTTGTTTCCACGCAAATTTGAGAGATTTCGTTTATTTTACGAAACAACGCTTGCATTGTTTAAGAAACTGTGATAGTCAAACCACTGCTTGCTCACATAAAACATAACTGGACATATTAATGGAATGGCGTATCGATACATGGAATCAATTGTTACAACATGTACATAGTTAACCTGGGTTAGACTGCAATGAAAGTGCGTACAACTGTTCTTGTCAGGCTCACGGTTGATAGGTCACTGACTTTGTTACTCGTTAAGCTAAATAAACTGGAAGTATTCTTTTTTACAGTAACACTTCTTATGCGATATGCACAAATTTGGTACTCTCGTCATTAGGCAGTCACTGAGCAAACAGAGCGTACATACGATGGTTTGCCCTGGCAGACGATGTACATCGATTGAAACTTAAATGGTGAACATTAAAATTGAACCACAAGTCTAGAACATAATGAGTAGCTGAAATACATATGACAACGTAGAATAAAACTTAACGTATAGGATTGACAATTTATGTTATTTGTTAGGGGATACATGTCATGAATTTGTAGACAGTTATTTGGTATGAATGTTGAGAATTGGTCTTTCATACCAACTGATAATTACACAATTGATTTCAGCTGTCGCATTTCCGTTAGTAACCACCAGTAAACGAAATCTCGGTCAGCAACTTAGTCGTTTCTGTGGTTTCAACTTGCAACGAAGATTTACCCGTTTGATTAACAAGTGAAGTTACCAAAAAGGTTACCATATCTCTTCTTATGTCGATTGATCAGCCTAAGCTTTACTCGTCAGTTAGTGTAGCTGAGCGTTTGCAGGCGATAATCCGGTAGTGCTTAACATGAGATCAGCGATGTACAGATCAACAATGCTGCTCCAAAACAGTGTAGTCAGAGTTCTAGTGCCGGTCATAGAAGACTGTGCTATTTGCAAACTTTAGCAAAGGCGAAACTGGGATAAGTTGCATTGTTTCGGAGGGGGCTGAAAAAACGCATACGGCAATGCGACAGCTGCTATACTTCGTGAATGATGTTCGGTAATTATGCCCTTTTCTTGTAAGAGCAATTAACCCCAACTCTTAACCGATAGAGTGGAAAATAAACGATCGGGATGATTAATTTTAACCTTATTGGAAGTGGAATTCAACGTGACGGTTAATTTGCTTTCGTAGACCAGTCTATTGACACTTACTGCATTCAGAGGCTTTTAGAAGTGATCGTGCGGATGCTTTGTTTAATATTCTGGATGTTTTTTTTACATGTTTACACATCAGCAAAACTTTGAAATTTGTTTCCTTTGAATAGTTGTTTTAGTCGTCACCATTTTGTGAATACCACTATGCCAAAACTATCAAGGATACGTGCAAAAATGTTAACCTTTCAACTATCTAAATAGATAAAACGTACTTCGTTCTCTTGTCACGACAAGATTTGAAATGCACGTGGCTTGATCCGCCTTGATTTTGTCAAAGATGCATATACACATGTCTATTTTGTCGGACGCGTTTAAAATTTAAGAATCAGATAAGACAATTTTACACCCTTGAGTTTCTACACAGTTTCTATTTGCCGAAAGAAAACCCTAACTTGTATTGTCGAACTTTATCTTGTCAATATCTCGCTCTCATATTTCCCAGTTCAACGTCCAATAAAGCTAGTTGACCTACATTTTATGACCAAACTAATATTTTGCTAAAATAACATGTTGTTCGTACAGTTATCTTGATTTGCACGAAGTAGGAGTTTACATCAATATTTCATTTCAGGTTGAGCAATTCTTATTGCCCTGAAGTAAGCAACAATCTTCAAATATGCGAACCTTCAGATAAAGGGAACAAAATGAGGTCATCTTGTGCTGCGTAAATTTTGCATTTCTAAGTTTTAGTATCTATCAGAATTGATGAGTAATACTATTGATCTGGCAAAGGATTGCTACTAAATTTCACAGTGAGTCGATATAAAACAACGTCAATAAAAGTGAGTTCTTTTGAAGGTTTCACGATGATTTCTGTTTACCAAGAACTTCAAATTGGTAACAGACGTGTTGTAA
This sequence comes from Paragonimus skrjabini miyazakii, assembly GCA_014338405.1. Classification (NCBI taxonomy): domain Eukaryota; kingdom Metazoa; phylum Platyhelminthes; class Trematoda; order Plagiorchiida; family Troglotrematidae; genus Paragonimus; species Paragonimus skrjabini miyazakii. The sequence goes on from JTDE01000144.1 coordinate 268,699, forward strand.
ATGGTGTTTATGTTGCTGTTGTAATAACGGCGAAACCAATATAGACAACATGAGTGTATCAACTAATTTCTCATTTGTTTTGTGTAACCGCCAGTTGAGCTGTAGGAAGCATGTGTCCCGAAAAATTTGTGACTATGACCAAAAACGGTCCAATTTTACCTTGACTATGAAACAATTGCCATAAAAATGCCATTACAACCAGCCATCTAACCAGGTAATCCTACACGTCAGGCAATAAAGAAGAGTTTGGTGATGTTTACTATCTCTGGAATCTTTCGTTGCTTTAACAATCAACGAAACACTTCCAAGTTTAAAATGTCAGAGTTCAAAGTGGAGTAACCCAAGATCACTTTACGACTTTATCTCGTGTTTGTTTCTATGAATATCTCTTTTCTATCCTCCTTAAACAAAACGCTTTACATTTCCCCCACACGTTCGTGATTTGCCACCGTTTGTTTTAATTGCATTTTAGCCGTGTAATGAGTGTCCATGAATTAGTTTACTAGCACCAGCGGTTGTACTACTAACCACAAAATATAACATAGTTATGGATGACCCACTTGTTGCAGATGAGTATACTTCTCTCAGCATATGTTATTCATTAGCCCAGTACCCACAATTCCACTCAAACGTCAGCCTCTTTGAAACATACTAGCGCTAACTGAACCAATACAAGTCACGTAGGAGACTGATAAGCACTACATGCACGCATGACGTTTGGTACTTACCTAAGCCCACGGTTTACCAGAACTGTTGTTAATGTTAATCGACACTGACAGCTTTTTGAACACTGTTCTGAAACTCGCACCCATGAAGTGAGTTTGCTTTGACACTTACAAGGAACAAATATGGCGCTACTCATGAAGAAAATAATAAACTCATGTCTGTGTATCAATGTACGCTATTTATTAGCAGAATAATGAGAACAATTTTTTTTCAATGAGTTAAATATTTTAGGAAACTTCCCTTCACCTGATAGAAGAAAAGGTCATTAGTTAATTGAAAAACAACTGCAATTTCAAAAATGGAATGCACACGTCTGAGATGATAATCAACCGTATCAAACAAAACACATACAGGTACACACAATGACGAGAAAAGTTAATTACAATTTCACCGTCTTTGCTAGTGTTTGAACGAAAATTACAACAAGAAAATTCTGAACACAAAACACTGCTCACCATTCCTCAAGTTTCAAAGAAGCACACTGGGAGGAAACAATAAAACGGTTGAGTTGATTTTGTAAGTGCTTTGGGCCACGTTTATACATTTTTCGGTCTAAGTGTGAGAAGAAAATATTGCTTCACGGGTGTTTTACTTTTTTCCGCAAAACTGAATCCGACAAACTGTCACTTCAGTTCAATTGAGTAAAACAATTTTGTTAAGGCAGCTATTAATATTTCAAGTTAAAGAAGATAATGGTTTTTGATTGAAAAAATATTTCACAATAACCGCTAACGCAAACATCTTGGTGCCGATATTGCAAGTCGGTTAAACTGCAAATCCATATTCCAGTCATAAGTTACAGACAAATCGCGACTCAAATATAACTTCAAATAATAGTTTAAACATAAATGTATTACACCTAACGTACTGAGCGCGTTGCAGAGCGTAGAAAAAACAGCTTATTTGCTACCCGTTCATATTGATTAGGTTAACGGTAACATTCGTATAAGTGATCACGGTAAAAGTGAAAGAACCATTCGGCATCCGGTCTACCGGTGAATGATTGGATAAATTTGCCGCAGGGCGAATACGCTGGAAATAGGATATATCCAACATCCGCCTTTCAAAATAAGCAATATCAGTCAATTCACCAGAACATATTTGGTCAGATGACCTAGAATCAACCCTTGAGTTGAATTTGATCGCCCTCCTTGTTCCTATTGTGTCATTATAAAAATGTTCGCCTCGTCATTCACCCAATTTTCTACACATAATATGTCATATTACTTCTCCGATTGTGGTTTCGAGTAAGTGCTTATGGTTTGCTCATCATTATAAGCACTCATGTTGCAGTGCACAAAGCATAATAGATGAAAACCATCTTCAAAATACTAGTGAAAAACATGGCTCGTTTACAGTGTTTGACTCTTAAGCTGATTATAGCAGAAGCTATCTTAATTTGATTAGTAGGGTCAGGTTGACGAGTGGTTAACTGATAGATTCTCGATTGTGCTGTAGTTCAGAAATTGCTTACTCACTGTGGTTGAGTCCTGAATATCACTGACTATAAACCAGCAGGATTTCACAGTTGGTGCCACTGGCCTCAAAGCGCTCATGTCACTGATTTAAAACTCACTACTAATAACCACAGGAACATCCAAAATCTGAATATTTTTAACAAATTTGAAGGTATTTCGTAGACTTTTGTCATTCAAATGAAGCTGACATTGTGACTTGAGTCTGCATCAGCTACGATTAAAATTTCCCCTCACCCACAAGTATAAATAAGATCTTACACGAATTTTTGTCAAGTGTAAAAATGATCTTATGGGAGGCAAAGCCATAATGCTGGCAGAACTTGTAAACCCCAAGTATGATCAATTGTCGTACGCAGATAAGACTGATGCTCATGTCACTAAATGTTAAATCCTCACTTCTGTTTAACTGTCCGCAGAATAAGGCTGATCAATTGCATATGAAGCGCAAATGACGGCAATAAATAGACTAGTCAGTCGGCGGATTCTTTTTACACGTAAAAACGCGTGGCAGTCATTTACACGGTACATAAACTGATTGGATTCTGCTCATAAGGCCTTTGCATATACAGTGCTTAGCACTGTTTTATCGATCGCAAACAGTGTGTCTTGGATTAATTGACTTGGTGTGCTTAATTACTTCCTTGTTCGTTTAACACTTGTCATTGGAAAATATGTTTGCCATACGTTGACGCAAGCACTGAGGTGTTCTGTGTGTGTGAACCTCGATTGAACTACAAACGAACTGCGCTGTTACACTAGAAATAGTTTAATTGAACAAGTGGTAACCAATGCACAAGATATTCGCCTCTTTGAACACTACGCACCCGGTAGCGGTACTGCTGGATATTTGTAACCAAACTGATATCAATAATGCGTAATAAATTCAGCTAGACTAGTTTGAATCTGCGATATTCCGGATCAGATCTGAAGTATTCTTCACTGGAAGTGCCCGGAAATGTTTGGGACACACATCACACGAAAATAGGGTCAGCTTCTCTTCTTCCTCAAACAAAAATAGGCGGATCTGTGTGTGCTGTCAGGCAAAGCGTTTACTCAGCCAGGTTTGTAGGTTGCCACTGCGATGCCATAATACTATACAAACTATCAAATGCACGTTGAATTACGATTAACTGATCGTCAAGTCCTTCCTGATTGACATTTATCAATGAAAATGTCTTAAAACAGTCTGTAGTCTGTCATATGTTATATATCTATATAAAAGATTTGAGTAAATAATGACGAAGCAATCATAAAGTGATAAAAAAAGAGCATCCCGTAATAAAGAGGCATACTCTCCAAATTACATAATTGGGTAAAAACCCAGGAAAGTTTGTCTTCCTGATCTAAAATAATGCAATGAAATACGCAACTGTAAATACTGATTAAATTTAAAATTCCCATCGAACCATATAAGATGACGGCGATGAAAAATTGTTTTCGATAAATCTTCATCGGATCAATACAGTTAGATGGATCCAACGGAAGTTAATCAATACTGAGACAGTTTCCACTGGTCCGCGTAATAGGGTACAAAATCCCAAAGGAACGGCGTGAGCCACTTAAACGACCAGCCACAGTTAGCGTAATGAGTGGTTAAGAGATCTGCTCACAATTATGTCACAGAAGTCGCAGTTGATCTTTCGCCACGACAGCTAAATTGTTTGTACGAATTTCTTGCAAAAACCAAGAACTGAATTATGTAATCGAATAGTAATCAACTCTGTGGTGGCTAATATCAGTTGTCTGACCAGCTTGGGGTTGTTGACCGTAATTTTGTAAACAATAAGAAAAGCTTGCTTTCGGTCGATGCGATCGACAAAATGCGCAACTGCCGCGCTGCTATTGGTTTTGTTCAAGCCGGTCCAATACCAGGCAGGGTTGTGTTATTTGATTAGTTTGGACAAACGCCTAGTGTAATCTATGGAAAGAAAACAAAATCTGTTAATTTTTCAATGGTTTCTTATACATGTATACATATATATACATATATATTGATAGTCAGTTGGCATATGTCCGAAAATATCACATTCATCACTGCTCAACAGTTCACTATGTTCATTGCAAAAGTTGTCTATTTTTTAAAAAAAGTTAACTTCTTCATTTGTTCGTGCTGCATATATATTGAAATCTTCAGGAACGTCAAAAAAACGAATACTTATAAGCGAACGAGGCAATTCCTCATTAACTATTGTTTGCGATTGTGGTCAGCAGAGACAATTGATCAAATGAAACAAGGATCATAATGATCGCATGAGTACCAGTTACGAATTTGAAGTAATTGAGAATGTTAGGTAAGTATTAGATAAACAATGCTAAACGAGTTGAGTTAGTAAAAGCAGAACATAATGTGTGACTGGTGGGGTTGCTACTGACGTCAGTGGTAGAATGAAGACTTGGTGACATATATGGATGATGTACAGCCGCAACCGCATCGGCAGTCAGCTGGATGCGGAGGGTGAAATTTTGTGGCGACAGGGTGGAGATTCGGTCAGGTAGCTTGTTTGGCCAGGATGATAAAGTCGATGATCTGTGGTGTCCTGAATCGAGGTCAAGCAGAGGAGTACTCACAAATTCATTCTCAAAGTTCCTAAACATGTGACCTAAATGTGCTGACTAAGAAACAGTCAATTGAATGATGCAAGCAGAGGTGCTAATATCAACCATATCACCTTCCAGATAGACTGGTAATGTCAGCTATGTTTGTAGTGCGTTTTTAAAATCCAATGTCTGTCCATTGACCAGGATGAATGCAAACCTCGCGCTTTGATTTTTTTCAGCGCGAGATGTGTGCTTACTGGTCAACACGTTAGCATTAAAGTCAACAAAAAATTAACGTTCAGTGACCACATCAAAAAAGTATATGCATCCCTTATTGATAACAAAATGAGCTCGCGGTTAAAACAAGCAACATGGTGAGAGTAATTGCGACAATCTGTAAAACGATTTTCGGGAAAAAAATGAACCATTCACCTAACAAGATTTTTAGAAATGTTTACGATAAACTGGTTCACATTAAATTGAACAAGCCAGGAATATACTTGACAGGTTAACGGTGGATGTGCTAGTCTTTCGTTTCATTTCCGCGTCGTTCATCTGAAAATTGACCTCAAACTATGCTGCGTTTGATAATTAGCCACTACACAACAAATGAGCTTGTACACTTTTACATCCTGAACATGTACAAGTGCTAACAACGGGAGTAATCGGTTGTCGTAAGGTGTCACATTCCTCAGGACGCTACTGTTAAGAAGTGGGCAGCCACTAAAGCAATAACGTATGCACGTAGCCTACTACGTCGATAATCAATTGACATCGAGTGGAACATTGACGAAGACCTACATATTAAACCAACCTTAACATGTCGGGCGCTTAGGATATGCAAAGAAGAAGGTTGAAGGCCACATTGCGAGGATGGATGTCAGATACAGTTCAAATTGAAATGAGAGGGAGAAACAGAGGCGGAAATAACTATCCGCATTGCAGTTCGGCTGACTACAAACTGGTTAGAGGAGGTAAGGCATCCGGGAAATGTTTTTGATTGCATAGTTCTAGTTGTATTGTGCGGACAGTAGCACATACGTGTATGCACAACCAGTGCAAGCACAAACCCATTAAAATTATTCCAGGCTTGCGATAGAGCACTAAATGTCTGATCGATCACAATCTAGTGTCGTGGTTTACTAGGATAGTGGTGCCGATACTTTTGGATAAGATTAGCTCACAGATAGTTGTCTTGCAGTACGACTAAGTTAACCAAATCCACAGAAGTCAAAGTGCTGTAGACACATGAAACCAGAAGCAAATAACAGAGAATCGTTACTGCATGATATATCACGCCTTATCAACTAGTGTTTTATTTCCATATAACCCACGCTGCATCGTTGCTGTGTTCTCCGTGGCTTCTAGAAATGGAGGCAATTATTACCTTTCATTTCAATGGGGAAACCATCAGTTTCGCTAGCACCAACTAATGCTGTAGTTGTCTAATCACCGCTAGCGTTTTCTTTCTAGCTAGGTGGACATGAACAACATATAAATATGTAATACTCTGAAGTAGAGACTTCGAATAACTCTTAAAACCACATGCGAACTGAAACCTACCACATGAATAAAACGAAGTCCTAGGATTGGTAACAATAAGCATCTGTTATTCATGAAACAAGAACACAAATGTGCAGCTGTATATCAGCAATAAAGACATTGGTGGATGTCAGCCTCATGTGCAGTCACAACCTGTTGTCTGATTAGTGCAATACAGGACAAATAATAAAGGATAACCTTGCAAGTACTTGCCCAGTCTTGTTGTAACCTAATACGACGTTGGATTGTTCCCATGCTAGATCGGCTACTGTGTCGGGGTATGGACAAGCGACATGTCCAACAAACTTCCGCTGCAAAAGCGTAAACCTGTAAAGATTCATTGTCACAGTACAGTGTGCTATTTTCAGGCTTGATCAGGGAAAGGTCTAGGAAAATTAACTTGAAGCAGATCCCATGATCGCATCACTAGTTTTTTCATAATACTTGTTAAAGTCAGTATGAAATGTGGCAAAGGTATGTTCGTTCACTAGCCTACATACGTAATCAACCGCTTCTAACAATGGAACAGGCAAAAAACAATGAAACGTAAACAAACAAAATCAAGCAATATCAATGCACTCCTTGATTTTTTCCCCTCTTTTTACTGGGTCCTGAATTATATCAGACGTCCGCCGTCTAAGTGTAGTCCCTTGCCATCCATTAAGCGTCTCACCTGCTTGCCTTATTTAATATCTGCTTTTCCACTTATGTACTAGCTCATGTCAGTTGGCAATCGGAGTACCACGTTGCACACATATGTTAGATTTTAGTGGCTGCCCATTTCACAACAGCATAGATCTGAAAAAGAATTTAGTGAAAATACGTTCACGCTTGGAACAGCTGCTTTGGATATCTGAGAAATTTTGACAAGGCGTTCTATTTAGTGCAACCAGCAAACAGTAACATTAAATACACTATCAGCCATAACAGTCAATAATCATTGCAAGTAAATTTTTTGTCAATTTACTAAATTGTACGGTTCATTCTGATTGTCAGTTTGCATAGTGGAGTTGCATCGTTGAATGCTGAGTTGATAAGACATACTGACGTAAATCTCAATTACAGAAATTGTGATATATCCTATAATTAGCGATAATCAGTGCAATTTCTTTGTATCTCGGGGAAAGAGAAGAGGCATACCATTCACTTAAGTGGTAAATCATTTAGCAGGAATGATTTTGCACAAGTTTCACCAAATCCTTTTTCAAACGTTTTTCCTCCAGTAACGTTTTAATGTTCGATCAATAACCTATTTATAAACAGCTGCTTTTTGAAAAATAAATGTTGGAAGCAGCTGAACCGTCATGCGATACTTCTGGATTTTAACAAACCCAATCAGTGGTGAGCTTTTTGAGTATGGTCAGAAAAATTTATAGCTTTTTCTATACGCGCAGTGTCAGAAAATTAAGAGCAATCAATTCATTGAGCTGGAATCACCCAATGTTTGTAACCATAAAAACTTCATGAAAGACAAAGTGAACGGCCAGAATCGGGTTCAAGTTCAAAGAGCTATCGATTTAGTTTAGTGATAATTCTCAAAGTAAGAAACATAAGCTGATATAAACCATTGGCCATGAAATGAATCTAAAATGAAACTAAGACATGTCGCAGAAAGATAACCTCTTTACCATAATCTAGTTGAGGATTTGCCGTTGCATTTGAACAAACCAGAATTAAAGTAGCACACTATATAATAAACTGCTTTAGCCGGATAAACTTCCCAAGTCTTCATGACCTGTTGTGTCTATTTTCTTATGTTAAACGCAATACCTTCTTCATATTACTAACGTATTACACTTAGGTATATTTGTTACACACATCAACTACATATTTATCAAGTCACTTCATTGACTCGCAACTCTAAAATTCCTCGCATATATCCAGAGCGAATTACATATTATTGCTTCGATCTTAATACTGTTCCGCTAGGCTTAATATTTTCGGGCATATTCTGAGTAATTATAGTCAACCTGAATGTTGACCGTCACGTTTAGCTAGCGTACATTGAAACCTTAAGGTGATTTGTATTGAGTTAACTCTGGCGCATACAATATTATGAACACGTGGTGCCAATTGTAGACAAACTAGAGCTATTTTAGCCCACATTGAGATATGAGGACGCAATAATTGAGGAGTGAACGAAGAAATGCAATCGATTGATGCTTTCCACCTTTAAAACTGCATCCGAAATTATTCCTAAGCGACACTTAACCTGATTTAAACATCTAGTAAGACAGCCTTGTTACAATGTGACAGTTTACCCTGACAGTAGATTTGACGAGTTTTTGTAAAGCTTGATTGTTCGCCGCTGTTCTGAATTTTCCGATAATGGAGTGCAAACTAAGCTACTAAGCGATGGCATTGCTACCAGAAAAAACTGGATTACAGACTTTTGCTCTTCTATGTCAAGATAAAATCAGTCCTCATGTGGGAAGTCCGTTGCACCAATAAGTTAATTTGTGTGAACCTATCTTTTTGTAAATGAAATCTACTAACCCGAACCTCACTGAAATAGCCGATGTCTAGTACAGCGAAGTCGGAATAGTAATCGAGTTGAACGTTTACAAGACTCATCAACCCCAGGACATGTTGCTGCAGTAAAACAAAGAGGGAAAACTGAAACTGTGGAATGAAACTAGTTAAAATGGTTTACCAAAGCTCAAGCTTTTGACAACATTAGCGTTAATGATTAGTAAGAGGAAATAGTGGTGAATATAAGTCGGACATCAACTACAACGGATCTTAGCTGCTACTGATATAATTTGAGAAATGTCGTAAACTGTCAAGTACGTGAAACAAGCGAATTATGTACATCAGACTGATAGGTACAGGACACATATCCCCACAGCTAGCGGTAGGCCACCAACACCAATGGTAATGGATAGGTTGCCACAGGCCACTTGCGCACACAACGCTCAATGATGATTGTGAATCACCGTAACTTTGCTAGTAGCCAGGGACCTTGGATTATCGAGGTTTAACAGTATTCTTAACAAGATGGATGGGTAAACTGAATGACTTGTCTGTACTACTTATCAAGCGATAGGTGATGTTAAACTTCCAGCAACGGCTTCACCGATTTGAAATAGTTGGTTCATCAGTTTCAACCATTTCAGAATGTGTTCCATTACTCGTTGCTACCCACAGAACACGGTTGGTAGGTTTTGTATACAACTGATAGTAATCCAAATACCAAAGTATCGCAAGTTATACTTTTTTCTGGCTTAGTGAATGAGTAGTCCACAGCTGCTCAAATGTATCATTATCGTCGGCTTAACATGCAAATGCATGCGATTTTCCTGTGGGACTGTCATCCGAATTTAACCTGTTTAGAAGTTGAGAATACTCCGAACAATCGGACAAATGTTTGTCATCTTCTAACTCATATTTTCTAAGTAATATTTAGAGAATAGGATTTTCACATGCACTCTTCATGTAACGCTACGCGTTCGTGCCTCGAGAGGTGAAATGTAGAGAATCTGTAGTTGAAATTCTTAAATGGGAGCAGACTTATCACTTTATCAAAACTAGTCTGCACTTCTCAATTACGCTCTTTTGAATTTCACGTTCTGCTTACTTAACAAAGTGCTGACATTGCATACGCTCTGTGTAGAATCCCCATGCGTAATCCTAATCAGTGTATCTTAAGAGTAATGGAGGTACTTACTGTCACAAGTAGATACTACAGTACGCTTTACATGAACGAAATGGTGAAGAAACATTGTTGACCTTCCAAAGACGTACGATTACTTATAAATCAAATCAGAGAATCACCGATTAAATCATCACGGGGAGCCAAACACTGTGAATCGGGACGTAAGGTGCGATAAACCTTATATCTGCGACAAAAATAGCTCACCTTTAACAACTGAGAGTCCACACATAAGGTATGAGCATCATCCGAAAACAGCTTAATTCCGTTTGTTTGTAAATAAGAACGGGCCTGAACTGCATCTCCAATTGTCCAAACATCGACCATGGGATTTTGTAACCCGTCCAGTAATAAGACCGCCTAGTCTTTTCACAAGTATTTCACTTCCAACTGATGTCTCACGGAATATACGTAAAGTATAGACACGACGTTAGCTTTGTTGCTCAACTTTTTTCTTGACTTGATGAAACCTAGGCTCAATCTGAAGACTGCTAAAAGTGGTATAACAACGGATTGAAACTATTTCCTACAAAACGTCATCATATTAATGAGTTCATGAGCCTTTGTTTCCATCTGCCCAATCAGTCAGTAAACTGTCATTCATTCGAACAGTCCAGTGACTGCTACGAAGCCATGGATTATTCCGTTCCCATAATTTTATCTTCTCTCTAGCTATTGAAATTCAAAGGTAATCAAAACAGAAAGTGTAAACTTACCGATTGTACATTTAACAGAAGGAGCGTCGCAGCAATTTGAGTACACCATTTATGATTTTCGCGCGACGTGGCCATCTTATTTTTCTTACGCTTTTCCTACTGAAAAACAGACATTTATATATACTTATCAGAATCAGTTATGGGGTGTACGGGTGTTCGTAATCTTCTTGTCGTCGTCTCAGATTCCACACATGAGGGCCGAAAAATGAAGTTTTCTTTTTCTCAGGTAGATCATAAACCAAGTTCAAATTACTAGTTGGATAATCATGTTGGTATGTTTAAATCGTTCGAGAAAACTTCAAATTAAGAATTTGTTCGATCAAATGTCACTGCATCTTCAAAAGTGTTGATAACGTATAATTTATTTAACAAATGACAATGCAATCGTTGCGAGTGCAGTAAAGGTGTAATTAGCAGTTACAGTTGTTCTTAGGTAACCAATGATGGTATTACTAGTCTACAGCAGCTCACCCTGAGAACTTCTCTTAGTATGTGACAGTTCCTGGCAATGTCAATCCACGACTAATGCAATTGTCTAAGGTGACCACATGAATATATACAAAAAATTCCACTGTCACACGTGAGCTACTCCTGACCTCAATCTCACGAGGTTTGACTGACAGCAGTTACATTTTCCTGTAGTTAAAATTTTACAAAACGGGTTTTAGATAAGATTAGTTACCCCTCGAATCTGAGTGGTTTACATTTTTAATTCACCCAGGTTTAGCTAATGTGATTCTTTTTTTCTGTATCAGTGAATTGATTAGCTGATGGCCGAATCGAGTCCATTTAATGTGAATGACATCCACAGTTCTTTTCCCTGACTGTTCAATCAATTGAATGGCAATAAAAGAAATGTTTAATCAACCTTACGAAATGGGTTCGCTGTTTTATGTTACATTTCAAAGTAGCAGTTTTAAAAGCGTCAGTCAGCGATCTAAACGTAACAACAGGTGTTCTTCTTCTCGGTAAAGAATATTTGATCAAGCCAAATCCACCATTAAAATCCCAAAAAAATAAATTACTTTATTTAGCCGGCTAATTTTTGTTCACACCGTAAACAAACAGACAAAAACACAGCCAGATCAAACAGTTTGTTTGACAATGGACCATGGGAATAAGCCATATGGTGTTGACGGAAATTCATTGGTCAAAACATAACGCCGACTCAGAAGCGCTCCATTTGAGTATTTTTGTTTTACATCGTCTATTAGACTTATTTTACAAATTTGTTGAAAAGGTCGCATGGTTTCTTCGTATCTGTGATCCATCAGCTTTATACCCACACTTTCTGATTATGTCATGGACTTGAAGTTAACCCATATCGGTCTTATTGTTGAAGCACCCTTTTCTAATCCACATGAATTTTCAATTTCTACCGTAGGGGATTCGATGAAAATGAATCTGCCGTGTTTCTCTCACTTTTCATCATAAGCAGCTGTGTCACTAATCATTATCGAAGATAGTAACTTTAAAGTGTAAATCGGTCGCTTGTGTAGCTCGCTGTGCACTGAGAATTTCGGACCCGATTTCCAATTAATCACCTCCAAAGCTACCATAATACTTTTGCAGTTTTCCACCAAATTCATCAACATATACATGGTAAAGAAAGCCAGTGAGTGACAGAGCAAGTTCGACATTAGACATATTTACATTTTTCTTATCGGAGGAGGACCCAAAAATATGCAAACAAACACTGAGTACATAGCAAACTCATTTGACCCACATTAACCGTGAGAACAGTGAAGTTCAAAAGACGATAGTCATAATCATCATGTGAGTTGCATCATTCCGAAAGTGGGCAATTCGGGTATTCCAAACACTACAAAGATACTTAATCGCGTGTAAGCATTCAAAGGCCAATTTTTACAAACTGATGGGCTCACAGGTATAATGAAATTGGACTGGAGCAGTCACCATCCATCAAATTCATCACCAAGGAGTCAAGCTCAATAAATGTTGGATGGTTTGCGCGATGTTTCTGAATGAATAGCGATTCACGCCGAACTTCTTATTGCAAACATACGATGGCGATGTCAGTTGGATTCGGCCGTATCCGTCAATGTTATACCGGCAGAATATCTTCAAACTTCATTTGTGGAGCCATCTGGTTCGCAACTGCGAGTGTGGAATGGATCAAAAACTTAAGTACTGGGGAAAGCAAGTGTGCCGATTAGAAATCTTATGCGTTTGATTCTTTGTTGTGGATGACGATTCAACATCAATCTTTGGATTGGATGCCATTCAGACAACGGATTTTGTGACTTTCCATAATGGCAATCTTCTTCATGTGTCAGAGATGTCCCGACTGTTTGAGCAATACTTTCACGTGCTTGATTCCGCTTTCGGTTGTGTGCCGGATGCTGTCGGTCTTTCTGTAGCCAGAAATGCCGTACCGACTGCGCTACCAGCCAGGACGATTGTGTCAGCCATCACTGAGAAACCTAAAGAAGAGTTGAATCGTTTGCTCGAGCTGAAAGTAATCGCACCAGTAAACGAGTCTACCAACTGCGTCAGTCAGGTTGCAATAACGTTGAATAAGTCTGGTGATATTCGTGTATGGACTGACCCCATACCACTGAATGCTGTGTTCGGAAAGAAACAATGCAGGTTGCCGACTCTAAACGATGTTTTTCCCGAATTAAACCGAACTCGTTGTCTTTACGAAAGTTGATTTGTCTTCTGCATACTGACAGTGATGCTCCATGAGAAATCTAACTAACTACGTTTGGCACCCCATATAGGTGTTTTCGGTGGCTGCTTTTAACTTTTGGACCACAAGTGTGGGGCAAGATTTTTTGGAAACGTCTAATTCAGGCGCTTCACAAACTCGAAGGAGAGATATGTTGCTAACGATGTGTTGACATACGGATGCACGAGTACGAAGTACGACCGGAACCTTGAGGCTTTTCTGAAACAGTGCAGGTCGTAAAAGCTGACAAGCGATAAGATAGCTTTTCGGGCGACATAAGTGACGTTCTATGGCCACCTAATCACATCTGAAGGACTGAAAGTCGATCAAGACCTAGTGAAAACGATCCAGAGTATTCCACTCCCCGAAGATGCCGAGGCATTTCCACGTCTTAATGACATGACTAATTACCTGAGTCGATTTATCCGAAAGCTAGCCTACACAATGTGTCCAATTCGACAACTTACACACAAAGGAGTTAAGCGAGGCCCAGCAATCAGTGTTTGACGAAGTGAAAAGATTAATTTTGACAGCTTCGGTACTGACATATTAGGATCGTAAGCTCCTTCTGATAATTCAGTGTGACGGCAGTCAGCCACGCCTGGGAGCTGTACTAATATACCAAGGGAGACCGACTGACTACAGAAGCCGCAGCCTTTCGACTGCGGAACGAAACTATAAACAAATCGAAGGGGAGATGCTGGCAATGGTTTTTGCTCTGGATCGCTCCAAAACGTACACATTCGGAAGACAGACAGTGGTACACACCGACCACAAACCTCTGATAGCAATGTTGAAGACGCCATTGAGTGCTGCGCACCGACGTCTACAACGGATGATGGTCAGGCTACATGAGTACGACTGTAAGCTTGTCTACTGGCCCGGAGGCCAACTGCACACCACGGATACTCCCTCCTTCTCTTTTGCTTATATACCTGGTGCCGTGACGGAAAGTTCTGAGCTAGAGACAATTGCATCAGTTGACTACAAGATGCTACCGATGGACGTGATGGGTGGAGCTGAAAGACGTGACCGAAAAGAGTCAATTACTTCGGAAGTTTACTCGTGCTATAAAAGATGGCTGACCGCGGGATACAAAGAATCTGCACGAAGAACTAGTAGTATTTGTTAAGGACAGCGACCAGTTTGTCCAAGAAGAAGGAATAGTGTTCAGAGGAGGAATAGTCATCCCGAAGGATTTGCAACACTGAACAAGTCTAAGTGGCACATGTTGGGATGAGCAGTTTTATTCAGAGGGCAAAGGAACTTTATTTCTGGCTAGGCATGTCCAGTAAGATAAAGCAATACATAGCCAAGTATGAAATTAGCAGAAGGCACGATTTATGTCAAGTGAAGGAAACGATGTTGCGGAGAGAACTTCAGAAAAGAACTTGGCAACTAGTTGCAACCGATTTATTCACGCACGGTAAGAAACAGTACCTGGTCACGGTGTACTATTTTTCAAACTATTTTGAAATTGACTGGCTAACCATTACCACTGTTAGTCTAATCGTCAACAGACTGTCTGCTCACATCGCTGGCTTTGGCACGCCAAAGGTGTTTATATCTGGTAGTGGTCCTCAGTTTTTCTGCGCGGAATTCAAGACGTTTGCAGATAAGTGGAAGTTTCAACCTCAAATAAGTGGCTCGTACCACAACTAGTCAAACGAGAAGGCCGAGATAGCAGTTAAGGCTACCCATAGATTATTGCGGACTGCCCAAAAGTCAGGGGAATACCCATATCCATTGCTTCTATAACAAAATGCAGAATGAGGTCAATGGATACAGCGTGACGCAGCAAACGTATAGTAAAAGGACAAGGACAAAATTGCTGGTGGCATCTGAACTCTTACGCTATGACATATTAGACGAGTGAGATGTTCAGAAGAGCCTATAATCACGTACAATGCACTAAACTTGTACTATGATCGCGAGGCTTGGAAACTTACAAGCATGTGGGTCCAATGTGTTCCTGAGAACCCGAGACAGTGGACAAGTGGTGTGGTGGTCAATGATCATGTGCATAAGTTATGCGATGTGGATGTGGATGTGGTGGTGAAAAGAAGAAATTCCGTATATTTGCGAGGGCGTACTTTGCCGTGAAGAGAGACCCGTGATGCCAACCATAAGGAGTCATTAAGAACGAGGACTGGAAAAACTTATCAAAAATAAAAGTATCTAATGAGACTTGACTGGAACAGTTTTCTGAATGACGAAGGTTCAGCTGATCAGAACTCACACAGGCTGCTGTAAGCCGGACTGTGGTCGATCGGCGCCAGTCAGTCAGAAATGTTGATCGGCTGCCCCGTTGACAAATGTCGTTCACTTGTAAAATAAGTGTTATTTTTCCAATAAATTGAGATTGCTCATTGCCTCTCAAATTCCTGCTTTGGTTTCTTCTTGTTTGGGTAGCCCAATAGTTGACAGCAGGTATCACGCATTTTTTATTCTTGACATCACTTAGTTACATTGTGGCGTCCTCTTTGCGAATAAGTGCACCAGAAAATCTAATCAGGTTATTATAATAACTAAACCAACTAACATTTATTACGGTTTTATTTCCAAGGTCATGGCTGGGGGACAAAAATTTACAATAATCTAATATAGATCAACTGTCTTGTAAACAAATCTCATCGCGAGGCTAGTTTATACTCATCGCAAGCATAAAATATTACATTAAACATAGTCGTTACATTTTAATGATTAGCTCCAAACTTCTCTGCCTCCGGTTTTGTTCTTGTTTCGACCAACCTAAAAAGGTAACTGGACTGTTATTAATCATAAACCTGCCCACGGGACCATCCATTTTATGAGGACTATTTGAAGTAAAGCTTGTGAATCTATGATTGTTATCCAAAACAGTTAATTGTGCATAACAACATCAACCTTTCACGTCAGAAGTTCATTATTACGTGAAATTATGACGGTCCACTCATGTGAGCTAACTGGAAGACGACCAATTCCTCATGGACACTTTATAAACTGGACTGACAATTAATTTTAGCCAATAATGAAGACCCACCTTGCGATAGGCAAATTTACACATATTTTGAACAAAACTTACGACATCGATAATGTATTTTTAGGATAAGTAGCAGAAGATATAGAGAACCAGAGAACGAGTGTTTTTACGGATGCATTCACGAATTACCTGAAGTGAAGCTAACAAGGCACGGAAAATGTTCTATAGGTTCCGGCTAACATTTTACTCACCTTCAGTAAATGGATTACCTCTTCTTCTCAGTGAGCAGAAGGTACAATTAATACAGGGGGAACAAGAGTATTTAATGAGCGCTGTGAAATTTTTTTTCAAGATAAACGAACGTCACCATTATAGAACATCTTAACCCATTAAATCTGAGGAATAACCAAACCGTCCTAAATACTACACTGCTTTAGAATGAAAATTAGCAAATAGTCATTTATATCATCTCATGTTTCCTCCCTCAACGACACAGCCAATACAAAATAGTCATGATCTGGACTACCTCCTTTCAAGCTATAATCAAGTGTTCTCTTATCAGTCGTCAAAGTGAACGCTGTTTTGAGATAATACTCCCACGCTTTTGTGCGAAAAAAGATTTGACGACCGCTGCAGGTTGTTTAAGGTAAGATAACTGATATTCTTGGGAAGCAAATTAGCACACACACCTGTTATTGTGGTAGTTGACAACATCTACGCAATTGCATAAGGTGAGTCATGTCCAGCTCTACACATCCTTTATGTTATATTTGCCAATTTTTTCGAACGTGCAAGAAACATACTGCGGCAAGTGACTACTACACATTTTCCACCGTAAATTTTGCGAATAAATCAGCTGAAAAGAAAATACTATTTTGAGAGGTGCGTCCAGTTTCCACAGTCCTGTCTACCGCACTATGTGTGACTTACATAATACAAAAGCTATTGCAATTTTGCGTAATTTTTGAGGTGCTCGTTGGGCGACTGCTGAAAGTGGAATAAGTGAATTCATTTCACAAGATAATAATCGTTCGTAATTAACGTAAATGCTGTTATTATTGCCAGTTTTTGGTTATTTTTCGGTTGTTGTTCGACCTGACTGCTAGTATTTACGCACAACTTAACCAGCTGGTGATTAAAGAATGGTTTGACTGTTCTACCCTCTGTGAGGACAAGCTCTCGATCCACACAACTTGTCTGCGTTGAGACTGACTACCTTCGTTTGATTAAAACTGCACCCACTCCTGTACACTTATATTGTGGTTGTCACCCACAGGTTTTCAATATTCCAGTGCCTAGATAGGTAAATAAAAGGTTAACCATTCGCCGTATTTTTTTCCTCTACAAAAAGAGTTAATTTCCGTGAAATTACCCCAACTTCTTAAAACATAAAACATTATATTTCAACAAAAACGTCTAACTTAAACGAACTTTTACTTCAATGTAATTGAAGTCAGCATTTAGGTTCACCAATTTTTGTTTACTTTCAGAACTCCCAATAACTTCAAGACATGGATTGTTCCCTGTTGGATCGGTGTGTTTGCTTGGATTTGAAACACACGTGAATGGAATAGTGACAACTCCAACGGTTATCATCAAACCCATGATAACTGTTATGCCGCCTGGTTGGAAACAGACAATAAAAGTAATCGCATTACACAGTTATTTATGATTACCCACGATGTTGTCTTGTGTCTAAATATTAATCATATTCCTTAGGTGGGCTCTACAGAACAAACCGACGAGATTCGAGAAGCCCGTCTACATTGAGTATTTATTTTTTAGCCTTCGCTTGGGAGTAAGTTCTACTGATTTAGTCAGCGTGTGCAAAATACGTAAAATGCAGGACATTTGATCGAACGGGAATACACCCAAGTGTGTTGGTTAATTATAATCATATTTGAAACAGACTCATCTTTGCATTTACGCAACTGTTCATCGGAAACGTAAAAGGTATTCTGACGGCTACCAGCATCATTTTTGATAAGTACGTGATGATAAGTTCAGTCTGCGTCTAATTGAAAGGCGTCCATCGAATTATAAAAACTTTACAGCGAATCCACTTTTATGGTGTATTAATTATGACCAAAAAGATCAGTAAATAGTGCACTTTGCGTGGTAAAATAGAAGTGCCCTTGTGAAGAACTGTGTTGCAAAACGTGCATCCAAAAGAGATTCCATCATTCTGCCGGAGTCTAATCTATGCCGCTTACGAGTAGACCCTTCCAAGCTAGAGAAATGTAGTTGTATAAGTGACTGTTCTCAGAAAACTTGATGTGGAATAGGGGAGACATCACATGGGTAAGACTTCGCTGTTACAAACTGCAAATTCCCAACACACCTGACGGCAACTGACTAGGTGGGGAGAAGTGAAACCTTGTTTGTTTAGCACGGAAGACACAGACAACCTTCGTAATAATTTCCTCGACTACTCTCTTAACATAGTAGTACGTACCCCAAAGTGTGTTCCATAGTTAGTGGGTTCCTTCAATATGTACCAGCAGTTTTTGCACTGTAAGGATTGCATGCCAGTATTCTTATTCAATCTTTCACATTTTTCTTTTCTTTACCTATTTTAAAGAGTCACAAAGGTATAAGCAAAGAAACGTTCCCCCTCCCGTACACACCAGTAATCCTGTTCTCAAGTGCCAGCATTTCACGTAATGTGGTGATTCCGGCAGTTTTTAATGGTCAGCCAGCGCGGCAATTTCAACTGTTATTTTGCAAGCAGTGGTTGGCTCACTGTCGTTTAGCCTACCGTACATCACTTTAGACGAAAATTCAATCCCTATTACTAAGACTGTTTTGAATTGGTGTCCGTGTTGTGCACACTGATCTTTCAGTCGGATAAGTTTTGTAGCGATCTTCCTATATATGTTGAAGTCGCTTTTCACAAGATTTCTGTTAGCAAGTCATGAACTTTAATGTCGTGAACAGCAGAGTTGTGAGGGAGACGTGATATAGCAGTGATCCACTGCTGTTTGCAAGCGATGTCTATCCAGTTGTGCAGATAGTTCGTGCTCAGTGCACATTCCCATTACTCATTAAAACAACAAGTGTAGACATGACTGTTTAGTTAAACTGCTTCACATTCAGTTATCCTGGGTAATCAGCGAATGGAAATCTGACTTCAGTCAGTCGATGTTGCATTCACAGAATAATCAGTTCTGGACATACACAGGTACTGAACTTCTCATTCTTGCAAAAGAAATACATTCTTCAGAACTTGTTGAAAGCGATAGTGAAAAATACATTAATTGTATGGCAAAATGAGAACAGTGATAAATATCTAAAAAATATCCCATTTTCAACCTACCGTCTAACTGGGACAGGTTGCGAGCACAGTGCATTTCATCTCTAAGCGTGCCAAGTAGCTCCTTGTAGATTAGTCTGACCATTTTCCTTTCGGATAATACTGACACTATATCACATAGTTATGGGGTTCACGTCAAAACGCTGAACGTAAAACTTGAGAGGTGATGACTAGAGTCATCGTTTCCATTATTCATGCCAATTTTAATATACTGTTTCACAATGTGTGTGAGTGTTACCTAATTTTTACCTTGGCTATCACGATAACTATTCGGTTAACACAGATGATGCACGATTGCCAGCTCGTAAGTTGTGAATGCCGTGCTTTTCTAGAGGCCTGCACCCACACTTAATTAGTAATGACGGAATAAGTGAATACTCACATTGCATTAGCGGTTCGCAGTTAAATATATCTAATTCCTTGATCTCTGATTCCACTCATTTTTCAGCAGGTCCTCTTACAGTTGATAATTAACTATATCCAGTGACACTGTAAATAGGTTAGTACTGATTGGCCACCGGTCGTTAAACTTATTCAGTTTAAGGCCTTTATTGTATGGGCAAATGTCAGTCGGAGTAAAGTGCTATGCAGCTTACTTGTGTGAGTGTAACTCTTTTAGTACAGTCTGAACCTTTCTAGCACCCCCGTGGGGTTGTTACTACTGACGACACAGCACAGTTCTTCACCTATTGTTTTACGCTTTGATTACTGATAAAACCATGTGAATGTTAACCGGGAACACCTTAAATCGGTGTATCCCTTGAAATAGTTGAATACCACTCATTTATTAACCTACTATCTAAATCAGGACAGTTTTCGGTACAGCTTATCCTTCAAACATTGTTGACCTTACTTTGGCAAACAAATGACCCTTCCGTATGTTCTTGTGCATCATATGATAAAATGATAAGAACAATCCACTTTTTTAGCCAATTTTCTCATTACACAGCCAAGCGCGACTCCCTCCAAACCACTACTGATCACAGTGTTTAATAGTACCCACATCTGGTGCAATCCCCAATATATCACAGAGAACCCTGACTTAAGTAAAGGGAGAGTATCCGTTTGCTGTGCACTTAGAGGAAATATAGTGTGGCGTGGAGTACTCACTCGTTTTAAAGTTTCGTCATATCTTGTCGTCATACGTCGGACAAGCAGTGCATGGCAAATTAGCCCAAGGTTGGTTTATTCTTTTTTAGAGCGCTCTTCAACTTCTTCGACTAAATAAAATCTCTGGTATTTGGCCATATTCAGGCTCTCGTAAGTCTCCGTCGGTGTTGGTCAGTTCAAAAAACTATTCCCAGGAAAAATTAACAATCCCCTTAGTGTGTAGAACGCGAGTATTTTTGCGCTTTCCTATCTGGAAAATAGCAGTTCCCATACTTTTGTGTAGGTCGATTGGCAGAATAAATTGCTGTGTAAACCGTCGCATAGTGTTCTCCACTTAGCGGTCACTTCAGTGAAACGATCTGCTCAATACGCACGTTATACAATAAGTGGCTCGTGAAAACGAGGTTTACCATTTCAGAAGCCAGACTAATAGTCGTTACAGTTTTTTCATACATTCATTGTGTTTATCCACTGACTCAATCAAAACTTCTTTATCATTTGGTGCTGATTGAGGTGGATCACCCTACTCACCAGTCCGTAAATCAATAAAACAAGTCTTGTGTTGTACTGTCTGTACAAGATTCACAGAACGTTCAGTCCACGCATAGAATTTAATTCTATAAAATTCTATGGTTCGCTTGGGCGCTAATCGGATTCGCTGACGCTTAACTTGTTCGAACAACTCACTTATTTGTTAACAGTCTGTACATGTTGTGATGCACCCTGAGCAGAGCTGTACGTCACGCTTAGCCCTGTGTGATCCCATAGAGATCTGCCATGGACTCATATGCTTTCGCAACTATTTACAGGACCCCTTTCTTTCTTCCGGTGCACGGAATTACTGATCCGCGGCATGCCCCGAAGCATGAAAATATCATTATATCGTCAATGCTGCTTGGTCGATATCCTCACGTCAACTAACCAGTCAGTCATTACCCGTCAGAACTAGAGTTGCTTCCAGGGAAAATTGGATGATCTCCAAAGTGAACTGCCCCCACAATCTTGTCTCAATCATTTTTGCCATTCTGGTAAAAAAGTGATAATTGTAATCAAAACATTACGGAGGACTTTTAGATATTTGAATGAAAAACTATTTGGATCGGCAATATCTATGTATCATGGCTCTAAACCATACAATAACAAAATTATCTGTAAGAATTGGCTACCTCTTTACTGCCACAGTGCAGTGTGCGCCAATAGTAAGTGAGCGCTTTACAACAGGAGTGAAATGTTTGCACACAAACGTGTACGGAATGCACACCACTTACTTAAGCAATATTGTGCTAGTACGCGCACCTTCGGCAAGTTGTTGAATGGTTCTCGTTCAACCGTAAACATTTGCTTTATGAACCAAGGATGCCTTATATAGTGTGTTCTAAATACTTGCTCCAAGTTAAGTCAAGATTGCTAGATGGATAAGTGATGAGCGGTGGACAAAGACAGCTTTGTGGTATCATGAAATTCTGATCGTGTTAAGACGCTGTCCTCTGTGGTTTGTTTCAAGCTGTCGTGCAAGTGAATGTTTGCAAGTCTGGAAAAGATAACGTTGTTTTATCCCGTTAACCAGTTTTAATGTGTTCATCTAGTGTTCGTTTGATTTTTCTTTCGAGGCAAGTTTTACTGGTCCTCTCATTAATTATATATACCATACTAGCATAAGTCTACAATGTGGCTCCTCACGTTCATCCTTAGGTCCAAATACCCAATTTTGTGTCATTGTACATCGTTTACAAAAGCATACCATCAATGCCATAACAACAAAACGAACTTAAAAGGCCTTCCAACAATAGCCGTGCCAACTGAAAAAGTATGCGGCATTCTACGGACGGTCACCTTTTACAAGAATCTATGCAAACCCAAGAAAACGTTTGCGTTTCTTGTGCAATTAAAACTACCGATTATTAAGTCTCGTGGCATGTAGCCGTTTGGTCTACCTAAGTCTGTTCAAGCGTTTTTGTTGACTCCGCATTCGTATGACCTTAAAGCTGCGTCAACCATTAACTCAGTTGGTCAGACACATAGGAGGTTGCGCAATAAAACCATTGTCTTTCAGTGGTTTCATTCTCCATTCTGCCCTTTTGTTTCTTGTCGGTCACGTGACCACTTTCCATCTGAAGATGACGAACAGAACCCAAACGGATTTTAAAGACCAGCTTTTCCACCCTGACTACCTGGACTACCTGAGCCAAATTATTTAACTTGCCTTCTACGTAAGACCTAAGTTCATTCAACATGTGGACAGACCTCGTTATTACTCGATAAACCTCTCTAAGATAATTTGAAGTAGAATACTATGTACCTCAGTCAAACTCTCGTACTGGCTTACATAATTACTTGTTACTTTGAGCTAAGGTCAGTCTGCTCTGCAGAGCTATCCGTATGAGAAATCCCGCAGCAGTGACTTCATTGTGTACGCGCCAAATAGACTGTGTTATATTGCCGAAATTCACGCCCTAACTAACTAGGTCATAAAGTCTAATGATTCAACAATAGGACCCACCTCACTAGTAATGAACGACCGTTTACACAGCCTCCTGATGATAACTACTTTGCATACGCGAGGTAAAACATCACATTTATTGGGGCGTCACCACTCCGAATATACTGATTCTGAGTACAGTGTCACCGTTGCAAGAGTTTGAATAATGTGATCTACTAATAAATACGAATTAACAGGCTGCTTAGGACTCGTGATCTTCGTAGTGTCACAAAAGACAATGTCCGTCAGATAAACAGAACAGAGGTGCAGGGTAAAAAACCCCTTCATTCTGGCGAACAGTGTAAGTTACCTGTTGCAAGTTTAGGCACACCAAGAATGATGTCATGCTCACTCTGGCTTATGGTGTAATCCTTTCCAAATGGCACCTACCATACCTGTAAGCGATTCCAACCTGCCTGCTGACTGATAATCGCCTGGCGAAGAGGAATTTTTTAAGTTTTCCAAGTCGATAGTCTAGTCCAATGTTTGCTTTCAAATGTTAACTACTAGACAAGAGTTGTGAATCCTGTTTTACACGCCTACTAAATCCACTGAATGCAGCTAAGTTACAGAAAATTCCGTCACACTAGCACAGAGAGCTTCAATCATATGAGCCAAAAATTTACCACACCTAGAAAACTAATCAATCACGTTCTTGTGAGCCAGTTGCTTATGAAGCTGGATGAGTAGTTGATCGAGACTCAAATGAACGTTAGAGTCAACGACCACTTATGAGTGTGGTTTTCCGTGAGCGGTAAAGCTTCGTGGAGGTCACTTTAGCGGCTTGTGCTCTAAGCTAAATTCGTCCTTAACTTAGCTTAGTCTATCCATGGCACAACGATATAACAAGTAATATAATGTTTGTTGGCTGTGAGTACAGTTCAGCAAAATTCAAGTTGATTCAATCATTCGTCCACTGAAAACCATTATTCATTCGATACTGCTGAATGCAGTCATTCACATCTGTCAAGGAAACATTGCTATTGTTGAAAACGTTTAAAGGTGGATTGCTGAGGGAGTCCTACAACAGAATGGCAACCCTGTCCCATAAGTGTATACTGTATTTGTTGCATGGCAAGCATCATACAGCAGCGTGCAACCCCTAAAACGTAGCAAAATGTGCTGTAATCATACAGGACACAAGGAACTTTTTCTTAATCATCGTTTCTCATCGGAGACGAGGAATTGTCGTCTGCGTTCACTCCAAAGTCTAAAATGTTCTTACATAGTCATATAAGCTTTTTAACTCTGCGCACTGAGTTTCTGGGTGGCAAGATTCTAAAAGCATTCTGTATTTCATTACTCACTCTATTTTCATTATCACATTTACATGGAAGTAAGTGATACATGGATAACTTAGAAGAGACCCAATTGCGAAATTTCGTAGCTTAAGTATTTTACTCGACGTTTGGTATTTTTATTACTCTTATTGTTTTCAGAAGGGTGTTACCAAGCTGGTGGACATTGCATTACTGACCATGAGTCTATATGCCATTCCGACGAACACAACCTGGTTACAAGGAACATCTGTTTGCCCAATCAGCAGTCGTTATCACTGAGCAAACCAGTCTAGGTCGCTCAGTGCAAGATCATACTTGTATCTTGCATGGGTGCACCAGCACATATCCCCTTCTAGTAGCTCAGAAGTTGAGATAAACACAGTTTGCGTGTTCCCTCTTTTCAAGTTAGCCGAGTTAGACGAAAGAAAATAAACGACTGAAAACGATAGTTACGGCCTGGTCCTCCGGTTACTATCAAACAGAAGCAGTGACCACAACTTAAAAAGCGATCAGCAAATTTTTAATTATAAACTGGAACGGAAAACGGGTAAATGTATTGCAGCTAACAGCAACTAGGTTTAATTCTAATGACGGTCCACTTTTTTCGTGCATAAGTGAATATCTTCTTATCAAAGCTACTCGGACACTGGCACAATAAAATGACACAACTAACTGTTTTCGCAAACCCCCAAAAATATTCGTTAACAAAATGTGGGCAAAATATTCAACAGTTTAAAACATTACACACTGAGCGCTGCATTATCTGGCAGTTAGAATAACAATGACATTAATAACAATGAGATTTAGTCACTCAACTCAATGTTTGCAAACAGCTTATTTGGCTAAGGTATATGTACATACCTTATATCGCAGTATATCGCTGATTCCCGTAGTAGAGGCTTCAATGTCTGCGCTGGTAAGAAATTTCAATTCTCGAAATGTTTCGCACTCAAACTGGAGAGTGTACGGCACAGCTGATAAATTAGGATCAGTTTACATCGAATTAAAGTGTTTATCGCGCCTCTAACTAAAAACACACAAAGGACTTATGCAACCAAGTCGACTGTGGCAAGCGCGTGTTAAACAAACCAATGTTCGACTTAGCCATCATAGCCTACATTTATATACTTAACTATTCCAAGAGTTGCATGAAAGTTGAGTAGGGATACAAATTATCTTCACCCGTATGTACGTTGAGCCCAGTACAATTTAACTTGTCTAAGTGTTACTTGATAGGATTGAATAAACAGAAGTAGAAAAGCGCAACATAGTTTCAAATGAGATAAAATGTGTATTCACTCCAGTTCAACATAATTATCAAAAATATGTTAAGATATAGACAAGCATTGTCCATATGCTCACTGACGCCCATAAGATACGCAGCCTCGTCTTCTGAGCTTAAATCATACATCGTTTACTTGTGTCAGAACACCCGTTTTAAATTAGTAAAATGAATTCGCTATTTCATCTGACGACAGTGGATTCATTCTTTTGCATGTGGAGCACGTTTTGTTGCTCCTGCTGATATCAACAGCTCAAGTGCAAAGCAATCTTTATGCAGAATGTTTGCTTAATGTATCTTCTTCCTTCGAGCTGAGAGTTCACGGTCTCTTAACAAGAATAGCAAAATGCTGTGGGCCAAAGTTTTACTTGGATAGCAATCAGCACTAAACAATAGTAGGAATGGACTGAGACTTTCCTTTGGAAGGTCGTTGATGCAAAATTTGTAAATTCGATTTCTTAAACGTCTTCCCAGAAGCAACCTATCCACTCTAAGACCATTTCTGTTGCTTGCTCGCAGAACTTGCTATACAATAAATTTAACTCAAACAAAACTACTCGAAGTTGTTTGCCTTGAGAATCTAGTTCACTTCTGAGCCTATATAAGCATATATACAAACAATCCGTCGAAACCTTTCTGCACTCATCGATTTTAGTGGTTTGGTGAATCATTATAAATCTGTTGTAAGAGACGTACCTAACTAGGGGACCACGTTATCACCTGCTTGCGCAACGGAGATTACCAAAGCACTGTCAGCCCAATTTTGGTCCACATGTATGACTAATGATACAAGTTTGATTTGGATGTCACGCTTGAGTCCATTGGTGTTTTCAAGTGAGTTCACAGCAAAATGACAGAAAATTGCGACCTGGCTGTTCCAGATGTACACGGAACTAGTATTTTAGTCTAAGGTAAATGGAATATATCAACTAAAATAATAATTTGCACACATTTTTGCAATCATAGAAAACGGATAAGTTTGTGGGCTATCAGTTCAGTCTGCAGCTCAGACACTTCATCACAGGTAATGGTTTCAAGACGCGGTGTGCCTGATATTAACAAGATTCAATGAGCTGCTCATCTTGTTTTTAAAAACCCTTCTTATCCTTTTCTGAGCAGTCGTTGATGCTTCCTAATTTGCATTCCAACCGCAGAAATGGACTGAGTCCAGCCTAGTGAAAAACGAAACGCGTCAGCTAAAGTAACCTGCAATAGTGCATCACAATTCTCATGATGGTCACACAAATCAAACAGCAACAGTACATGTATGGTAGACTACATACAATAAATGAGCCGGAAATCAGTGGATGGGATGTTATCAGTTATTCAACGAAGATAGTTTTGTGTAACAATTGCTTGAATAGGTTCGACACCGTAGTTGTGCAGAATGGCTGCGCCTCTTTTCAGTGGACAGTTGGTAGCATATCGGCGTCACAGATGGTTGACATTCTCAAATGTTTCCCTGATGCTGGATTTTGTACTCCCTTCCGCATTAGCCAACCCATAGAGAGCGGAAAAGCTACCAAAATTCCTGCACTATCTCGAACTTTTCACCACTCATTGGTGAGTGGATTGGTATTTTGTGGTTGATGTTGAAAACCACAAGTTTGAACGTCAAAATTCCATATCATATGACACTTTCGGCAACCTTAGCACAACAACAAACCACTGTATTCCTGTCAGCTCACTCTAAATCCGTGGTATTTGCTCTGAAGTATGTTGTCAGCGACCAGTGTTGGGGAACCGAAGTTGTTGTTTACGGGATGTGTTGCTAAAGGCTTATAAAAAACTACGCAACTTCATACGGACAGACATCGGGCGACAAAACGCTTAAAACTTACTGACGATACTCTTAACCGCACACATTTGCTCAAGATGACCTCGAATCGCGGCTCTTTTAAAATAATCTGATGTCAATGGCATGCATGCTAGGAAAAAATGAGGATATTTTTTGTAGATTTGACTATGCTGTGGCGTCTAACTCCGTGCAAAAAAGCTAACGATGTTACCAGTTTCGACAAGAGATTCACCTCGAGAATAGAACGCTTTTAGTATAGCGTTCACGCGAGCAACCTAAACGGGCAATAATTTCTCGACCGTCAAATCCATCTTGCTGATTTCCAGTGACCACTGAATGCGTTTGTTTCTCGAACAGGACGTATCCACCAGCGCTCAGGGCATAGCCAAATGAAAATGGTAACTCAGCAGAAGACTGGTTCGGATCAAACACGAGTAGATCAGACAAGAAAATATTATTCAAAGACAAAAAATTCAACGAACGAGTAAAGTCACTTATGGCTTATAAATATTTTAATTTATTTTTGATAAAATAGATTTCATCTTAACAGAAAGAAAGACATGTTGCAATGTGTTAATATTTTGTTCATTTTCATCACTGACAAAATTAAAACACACAGGTTATAGATATAATATGAATAAGGGCAAGCAATGACTAGACATGTCTACAAACACATCAAGCGTTATGTAATCAGGACCGTAGCAATCGGACAGGCTGTCTCAGTCACGTTTATGTACATAAAATGGACCGATAATTTCGGTCAATTATCATGCTTCAAAAAGTCAGTATCTTTGAGTTTTGATTGCGCAATGGTATATTGAAAGAATTTATTGGATCAACATGGTGACTTTATTACCACGTGTTTAGCAGCACATTATATTGGATTTGGAGCAGACATTCCAGCACGTTGAAGTTGTTGTGTCATCAACGATTCAGCTATTTCGAGAGGTGTACGTTCAACCGCTGTGGTGGCTATCGATCTGTTTGGTCTATATAGCTTTGAACTAAAGACTAGTAGATGTTTTTACTTCACTGTGCCAAAAATACAACAAACATAGCCTCTGTACTGATGTTTCCCATCTAAAAGTGAGTGACTTCTTAGCAAACTCTTCTTTCTGAACTAGGCTGTTCGGTAAGTATGATTTAGGTCAGCTACACTGGAAACAAGAACGCAACATACTGTATAATTAATGCATTCAGACAATTTCCATTGTTTACCACTGCGTGTTTTATTCTGTTTGGCTTTCATACTTGCCAATCTCTCTTTTACTGTTCTTACCCGATTTATCCGGAGCCTAAAGCCTTCCGGTTGTATGCGATTTTAACGTTAAGTATGCTGGAACCTTGAAGTATTTTTGAAACTCATCGACAATCGATAATAAAATTAATAAATGGGTTTATTATTTTGACGCTACACTTTCAATTCTTAGGCATACAAAGATAAATAGACTGGATGCAAAATAGTAGCCGGTGAAACTGGATACACCACTTATCCCTTGAGTCGCGTTTATACATTAAAAGATACACACGTTTGTAAAAACTGGCTAAAGTCAGCCACCGTGTTTTCAAAGGATCGCCTCGTACCACTATCATACGACGACATCTCAAAATTCCGTTGCTGTTCCTGAAATCACTCACTTATTCATGTATTTTTAACTTGAAACAAGGCATCATCATCCGGGTTCGGTCATGGGTGTCTTGAGCAGCACCTTCATTCCACACTTAAATCAGAATTGCCTTCGCCACTACGTTTGTTTCATTAACTATATATGTGTGAGCACAAACAGTTTTCGAGTTGGCAATCAGTGGAAGTGTTCCCTTCCTACTGTGATTAGTCCTAGGGAATATAAAAAATGCTAACGCTAAGGAGGTTGGTAATATAATGTAATATAACGAGGACCAAAAAGTCTGCCCTATGCACTCCGAGTACAATTACCACCACTGTTGTACATCAAAACGATAACAGCTTCTGCAGTATTAAGCATTATAACCCAAGCGTACTTTATTTTTCTCACACACTATGAAATGGTTGATACTGAATGCGAGCAAGCCAAACCAAGGGTTCTTGCAAAGGTTGCTGTTCCTTCCACCACAAATGACCTAAGCACAATTTTCAATTAGGTGTCCTTATCTGCTTACACCCCCTCTATCTCTCTGTGGCCTATCTTCGTTCCTATTCTTTCAGAAATTCCGTTAAAAGGATAATGTTATTTAAGTGGTTTATTGACAGTGCGCTGAGATAGTAAACAGACCATTACTCGAATGATAAGGTCAACGGGTTTCTTTGTTTCACCCGTTGTTTCAGAGCATTCGCTCCGGCCAACACCCTCAACCTCACACAATACTTGGTAATACCGGAGGAGACCATTTTGTCTTCTCACGACTGAACTCACTGTTAAATCTGTACATACGAAAGGGAGGAAAATGAGTTGGCAGTAAATCTATAGGAGCAGCCAATTCATCTGGAATACTAACATATGTCATTCCTGGGAATATCTGTCACTCCGCTATTTAGAACTGGTTTAAGTGGCTAAAATGTAGACTTCCATCCTTTGGTTTCCAAAATCTGACCAAAACGTACAAAAATCTGAGCAAACTTACCGACTCGAGGTAAAGTGTTGCAGCATCTGCAGAAGTAAGTGAGATTATATACTGAAATACAGCCGTGAAATTTGGCAGAGTAAAATTTAGTAAGTTGTTAATGCCCTAGTAACAATATAGGACACGTCGTGAGATGCTAACGCTTCGTTGACTCTCTTCAGTCACGGACGTAAAACATTACAATATATAGGACATGCGCGTAGCAACAAAGGACAATCCAATACAGTTTCTTCTGGCTGTGAACTTCGATGAACTTCTAAGGATAGCCGTTTGCAAGCAACACTTTCTTTAATCTCTCCTCCTCTCCTTGCAAGCAGTCATCGGTACATATCTACCGGGCTCTATGAAACAGAGTTCCCACCAGACCTCGTTTATAAGCAATTGGTGCAAAAGAAGAAAATTGCAAATACTGACCGCTGCAAGTGGCCGTGCGTTGTAGTAAGCCATTCTGTCGTCTAGTGAGTGAAATATCTAGAAAAGAAACTACTGTTTGCTTCCTCTCCATGAGAAACAGAAAGATTA
>JTDE01000144.1:299489-340193 GCA_014338405.1 Paragonimus skrjabini miyazakii
GAAAGTGAAATAAAATGACTACCAGTGGTAAAACTCAAAATGTCGTCTACAAATCGCTTAAAGGGACTGGCATCATCTATAACATCGGATAGATTTAATGCAATCATTCCTAAAAATGTCTGCAAGTGCTGGGCCCAATGGACTATCCGTTGCCACACCATCAACTTGTTTATAAGATGATCCTGCAAAGTTAAAACGGATACTGTCTGTACATAAAAGTATAAGTTCCGTGAGATAATCAACTGGGAGACAAAAGGGTAAGTTTTGATGGGAAATAAAATCACACAAATATCAGCTGTTTCTCGTTTGTAAATAAGGAGTCAACATCAATAGAATACATCTAATGTGAACTCACCGATACGTTCTGTGATGTTTGTGCCCGTTTGGAGGAACCTTTTACATATTGGGGCAGTAAACATTTGATGGATGGAATGGAGAATGTCCACAAGCCATCTGGCAAGCTTGTAGTAAGGAGAGTTGTCCATGCACAGGATTGGCCTTAGCGGGACATTACATTTGTGAAGAAGAGAGTAAACGAAATGTTGACATCTCGCGACGTATTTCTTCTATCGTTGTTGGTGAACTGGAGCAAGAGATCTCAGTGTTTTGAAGGTGGTAGTAGTTGGAATTGTGATATGTCACAACGCGGTTGTTTCAAGCCGTCATAAAAGTAGACATTTTATAACAGAAACTTTTTATCTTTAATATGATGACTTCGACAGATATTGTACCTTGGTACAGCCCCAAAAACCTGGTGAGACATTTTATCTTATTGCTTACTTTTCCCACATCTCAACAAATTTAAGAGTGATTCTCCCGAAATATCTGGACACAT
The DNA here is from genome assembly GCA_014338405.1 of Paragonimus skrjabini miyazakii. Lineage (NCBI taxonomy): Eukaryota > Metazoa > Platyhelminthes > Trematoda > Plagiorchiida > Troglotrematidae > Paragonimus > Paragonimus skrjabini miyazakii. The sequence continues at coordinate 300,325 of JTDE01000144.1, forward strand.
CGTAATCTCGTAAGACTGAATTGCTGAAAAATCATAATTAGCTCTAGCACGAGCCCAGTGGGGCGTTTTGACATTCTGTTCGAAACAATAAAGAAAATGGATTGCTCATGGTGTTAAAGTTCGTTCTAAGTCTTTAGTCAACACCACTATGAACTGTAACAACTCAACACCCTTTAGAAATAGTTGCAAGCTAATCTGTACTAATCATATCACGTCCAGCCAACAGAAAAGACAACTGTATGAAAAGCCAAACAACGATACGGTTGAGCGAAATTACTTGGTAGTGCAGAGGGATAAGTTGAATTAACAGCAACAGGCTGTTTGTTCTTTCATTTTACTTACCAAATTGCGTTTATTGAAGAGAGAGAGAAAGAGTACAATTCAGATTGTATTGATGCTGTAAAAAATGGTTGGTAAGGCCATGAGCCAAATTCTGGCCACGCTTTCACGGCGTAGCTTTGCTGCTCATTGAATTCACATCAGACACCACCAAATTAGCATGCGCGACCACTCGATCACATTCCCTTGTGGGTACTGTTCAAATAAAGTGAGTATCTCGAGGAGACACAACTGTTCTGTCAACTTATGTAGATAGCATCACGATTGCTGTTTCGAACTGGAACAAAAGAAACCACGAAACTTGCTTAGCACTGCCGGAATTCAAATACTGGTCATGGCAAGGATACGCCCTATGAATATGCTCTAACAAGTACGAACTTCGAATCTAGTGCTTCTTCTAAAGAAAAGGTGGCTGAGTAGTCTAAGGGAACTCTGAGGTTGTGGTCAGATGTGAATTTTGCTAAAATCGCTTCAGCCAAAATTACTTACCACTTTAGTACTGCCGTGGTGTAAACAAAAGGGCGCATGTACAATGGTCAGAATAGGTCATTTGGTGATCCGACCAACTTTGGCGTCGTTGTATCCCCGTGAATCCAAAGAACAGTTTGTAAAATAAACTAGGTAACCAGTTGCGAGTAATCTAAACGCAAACAACGTGAGAGTAAATGGCTGGGCTGTATGAGTCCGCAACATCGATTATCATAGTAAGATCGGTGCCTAACCACTCCTTGTTGAATGCACCAACTTACGCAACATAAATCACAAGCCTCCTCGGAGGGTCGTTAGATTGACGAGGACAAACGGCTTTAGGCCGAAAGCACGTATGGTGAGTCGGAAAGTCTTTTGCTAGGTGAAAGGGTTGAACTCCAACAGAAACAATTAGTGGTCAAAGATGTTGGAGGGGGCCCAAAGCTAATAGATCAGCGGTCATTTGTGTAGGTGTAACCTGAGTCTATGACACAAACAATTATCTCAGATGGGTGTTGCGACGGTAAGTGAAACGAATGATTGGCTTCAGTATACACAAAGTGAGACCGATTGACAAATTTAGCCACACTTACCAGTAAACTAGCGTCATGGTGATGTACGTTGATTGGTACGATCGACCGTGATGGACGATGATGCGACTCTAATCAGAACACGAGGTTATTTAGAGAGTGCGTTGGGCATTTACCGAAAACAAATTACTATACAACATTTGAGTACAGTAAGCTAATCCCAACAGTCATACATCTGGACGTCACAGACCGTAAAGTCAGTGAAGGCTTCACCCAGACTGACTGACAGTGACAATAACACGGTGACGTTTCAGTTCAAAGTACACCTGTGCAATCAGAGGATACTAAATTGCTCACGATCCAGTTACCTCCGTTGATCCTAGACATACTAGGTGATGTCAATCATTACAATTGTGCGGTGTTTTGTCAGTGAGACATATTACCGTGGCATATACCTGCACAGACTGGGTTATTTTGAATCGTCGTTCAGTTTGTGAATCAGTTTTATTGGTCCGAGTCTGGGCATTGTTTTTGTAACTCAGCTGGTTAATGCATTCGGTTGCTAGCCGAAAGACTAATGGTTCACGGTAATTCATGTGCGCGACATATGTAACCGCTGGCCATTGTAGCCCAACTCCGACTCATTCTGCTATACGGACGCAGTAGTACGTTTATCGAAAGCACTATGTTGACCAGGCCTTCGATCTTACCAGACAACGCAGTGTAACAGAACTGACAAGACTCATAGAGTTGTCAAATTACAAGTTGTTGCATCCATAGGGTTGTGTTACATTATTCACTGCGTACGAACGCCGAGATAATGAAATATACTTGTTTGAGTACGATGCAGAAACCGTTTTTTACATGACGGACTGCTATCATTTATGCAAAGAGAAAAGGGATTGGAATAATTATTATCACCCGGAGAACATTTTGATCACTCAACAGTGTACTTTACTTACCGATGCATCATTCATTACCGTGTCGTTGAAAGTCTCCTGCATATTTCAGTATGTTTGTGAGGCACATTGGTAATATATTTCAGATTTTAATGTTTTTTTCTGCTACCCCGAACGATGTCATCTCCTCACTCGCAAGTGAGTCACATTCAGTTGCGACCGATACCGTGGAATGCCCATCTGCCGTTTATTCTTGGATTACACTTTAGATTCAGGGGCTGTGGATAGGTTACCTGAGGCCAACATGGGTCCACGGTATAAAAGATCCAAAGGTTTCTGAAGTGATCATCCTCCTGATAATGGCACTTTTTAACGACTGCTTTGTTTGTTTTTACAGTTTTATGCATTGCTTACATTTTTGGGCGACTGGTATTTTCTAAACCTTGAAAAATCAATCAATATGGGTGCTTTCAGCCTCATATTCTCCAATAAGCAGATCAGCAACTTACCGTGACAAGAACATCTTTACATCTAGAACATTGTGCATCGGTTCTCTTGAATGTCAGTCTACAGTTCAAACGTGGCTATTCAGCTTGGCTCACCTACAGATACCGGTTGATTCAAACTCTTCTCTCAAAGAAGCTTGAAGCTGATTATAATGGATAAACCGCAGTAGAAGTTAGAATGGAAAAATACTTGCTTCGGCAAAGCTCCGTGAGCGGTACCTTGTGAACTGTTAGATGTGCATTAAAAGTTATCCACAAATATCACGAAAGTTTCATGTGTTCTTTCTATCGGAGTACCCCCAACTTTTATCCGTTCAGTTGTTCAAACTGAAGCGTTAATTGACGCCAATGGTGATGCACTGAAGAATGCCAAACATTCAAACTATTTATATACCTGAATAGCCCACGAGGTCATTTAGGCTTGCACTTACTTCGAGACGTATTCATTGACCTAAATAACCAGATATCGACTAGGTCTCTTAATGTAACATTCAGCAAAACAAAGTAAATATTGCAAAATACATGAATTGTGATTCGGTCACTTTGGATCGTCTTACTGGATAACACCAATGTTTACATCGTTTGTTCTGTCATCCATGTCTGAATAGTGTCTTATTTGCGTGAATTGTTTGCCTCCGTACGCTACTTCAAAGACCGGAATACTTATCCCCATGATCTGTACACTTAGGAACCAGTATTATTAGCACGGTTGTTAGGCAGATATCTACTTCACTTGGCCTTACAATTCTCTTTCTATAAGGTGATGGTTTCTTGTTCCCTCCAGCAAATGAGTGCTAACTTCCTCTTAAAAACCTACCACTCATATTCACCTGGCTTACCCCTAGAAAAGGAGTTCGCACCAAGCTGTTTTTGTGCACTATCGGAAAGAGATCATAATCTTGCGTATAATATAGATTTTCTATAAACCGATTACGCAGTTGATCCGTATTTTGACTGTAATGACAAATGCCTGGAGATAAAAGTTTGTGTATTTTTTTCACTAGAGGTTGAATGTCTGAGTAAATCAAGCACATTGGAGAAAGCAAATTATATTACGTAGGTTTTCGTCGTTATGTTCCAAGAAGGGAAACATTTTATATGAAGTCAGTTCCATCCTGTTCATAGGTATACAAGATGCGCCTATTCAAGTGGGACAGAATGAACTTTTTATAACAACTCCGTTAATGTGATATTACTTGGCATCCTGAAGATTAAACCCAACAGTGATAGTACAAAGTCTAAGCAGACATCAGCCGTTTAACATCATAAGGCAAACGTAAATCGTGCCTGTTTATACGATTACACCAACGAGCTCAATTGCCTCGTCAGCTGGAAATCTTCTGAATAAACGCTGCATGATGTTCAGTGACCTTAGTGAATCAGAACTCTCTTTTGAATCGAAATTAAAAAAGCGCTTCCTAACTGGTCCCACTAACTCAACCAGCGACTTATAAATGTTGGAGTAGAGAGAATTCACCCCAAATATGATTGTTTGCAATGGAATGTTGTGCTTGTCTACCCGTTTGTTTGAAAGATTTGTTTGATCCATCGTTAAACGTCTTCCGTTACATAATTCGAGTAGTATTCAGGGGCCACTTGTTACATATGTGTTACAATCTAATTCCGAACTGAAAAGAAACTTTTCGCACAACTGACAATTAGGTGCATTTGTTTGACGCAGTCGACTGGATTCTAAACGACCATTACGGATCGTTTCAATCGTTTCCCAATTAGGACAGCTTTGTTCATTCTTTTTTTCCTAACACTTCCCAACGGGTTGCAGCAAGCGTTTTGTGGTGACCAGGACGATGATTAAGACACTAGTGTGCAACATCGATCAATTTTACTTTGAGGAAATGTTTGCCTTTTTAGAAACAAATTTTTGTAATTTGGTTCCGATTGAGCGACGCTGAAAGCTTATCCCATGGAACAGATAACTGTCATTTAAGATATAATGTTTTGATTACTTCAAAGCCAAGTTGACCAGACACCAAACCCGAAATGTAATTTTCCGCATTTTGATGGAGGATTATAGAAGTAGCCTGGGAAGCCGAAATATTGCTAACTGTCTCTTGAAATTTTCGAGTGTGAGCATTATTATGTCGCTGCATAAAAATGCGTATTTCAAGTTCGGAATAACGTATGGTGAAATAAACCCTCTGGAAAGAGAGGCTACTATTGTCCGTTAACCATATAGAATGATGTTACAGTCCTAGGGTTCTCGTTCCCACAAAGTGCTCATTTCAAATTCTCAAAGCAACATCTGGGTACGGTCAGTTTAGGAAATTATTACGTTGACAAAGTGAACAGCGCAGCCATTTACAGCATCCAGAAGGATGAAACAGAGATATCAGGACACAATTCGTGTAAGTCGAGCGTCGGGTGCGCATATCAGCCAATACATCAGTGTTTAATTAAGTCAGTCATTTCACACAGAGAATCTCGCTATTTTCAATCGATTATTACAGGCTGAAGGCAACCCATGAAGTGTGTGTCATCAGTGCGTTGAGATATTTGTCACGGATCACAAAGAAAGGCATTCGGCAACTAAAGAGCGTTGTCAGATGACCGTATCTACCTGTCTGCATGTCCACAAACACATCGTTTCAACGCTACAAATTCCTCGCTAACTTTGAATGATATAGATAACATCAGTAGCTATTAAGTATTCATTTGTTGAAGCACAGTATTCACGGTCATATTTGCTCATTGTTGTAAATACTTCCTTTTATAGTCCGGTTAGGTGTGGATTATTGAGTAAATTGTGCGAAATGTTCAACCAGGGAGTATAGCAAGAAGTACATCGTTCAACTGTTTAACCGAAGTTTATTACTTCTGTTTTATTTAAAAAGATGTTTATGTTTTACACTTTACCTACACATTTTAGTGAAAACGGTATAACTGTTGGCATGAATTATTTAGCAACTTTTAACTTAATTTGCCTGTCGTAGGTAAATCTGAAAATATCGTCAAAACGCATCAAATCAACCTGGGTCAAAAAAACTTCCAAGCGAGAACTAAGCAAGTTCATTTTGAAGAACCATCAGTAAAGATATGCACTGTATAACATTCAAAATAGGAGATATAAATATTGATCAATTTGATCTAAAGAAGCAGTTGAACATGAAAACATTAACTTACAGGTGTAACCCAAGAGTTGGTTTTATCATTAACCATGTTTCATAGCAGATACGTCTCTTCTTTTTATTTCGTTCGAAACAACTAGACATGTAGGCCGTAAAGTGGATATCAATCATTGAAAAACAAAGTCCTGTTCCCATAAAAGCGACTAAACAAGACAGAGTTTGGATGATTATGAAGCATTCATAAAACAAGAAATAAACGCTGAGTTTTAACTCGGGCTCATTAAAATACCCCGTGGTTTTAAGAATACTGTTTCAAGTTTGTAAATGTCTGACCGCAACGAAACATTGCACCTTCATATACACACTGGCGACACCAGTTAAACAAATTTGTTCTATCGACTGTAAGTAAGATTTTACATTTAACCTATTCTTGGTTGTGTGTTCTGTTATTTACATGGTCAATATCATACAAAAATAAAAAGCCTAGAGCTCATTGATCGAGTTAGCACATTTAACAGTTTCTGACAAATGCGACGGTTAATTAACTTACGTGTCGCTCGCCAATACTTGAATGGTTGATGCATGTTATTGCAGCTTTCTCATTAAAGTAGACCTTCCAGAGAGCCCCTTTCAAAGAAGCACTATACTTGACTTTTGTACTACTGGTTAAGTCTGTGAGACCGCAGAGGCTACAATCATTTTGGAGTAAGCTTTGACTTATATCATCAGAAACTTTTTACTACTCGTCAATTCTACCATTCCTAGATAGCAGACGTTTACTGGGCTGCTGTTTATTTCCTTATAAATAATAGCTGTAAACTTAAGAGGAGTTCATTCCTTAGCGGTTTTTTTCAACAATTAATAAGCCTGAAAAACCTATTGTTAGGACTTTGGCCACAAGGAACTACATTATTAGATAATCTCACATACTTTCGCTTGAATTAGTTGATCCCCGGTAGCCAGGGCGCTCAGGCTCGGTTTGGGTTTGTAATACAGGAGATTTTTATTGATGTATGTCTTTTACAATTACACCTTGAAGCAACAGACTAAGTCCTGCAAGATTGTTTCCTGGTTCTGAACTCTTGGTATGTCAAACATTTTGACTAACTGTATACTGTTTCAGTTAATCGGATGTTGTCTTGATGTGTACACAAGTCTCATAAACTGGGAGAGATGACGACGGACAGAAGAACGTTCTTCTGAGTGATTATCATAAACAAAGACACACCAACCCATAATAACACAACTTTGTGCAAAACTCAGGCGTTCAAGTCATGGAGACACGATGCTTGATTGACCAATTCACGCCATTCACCTTCTCGATATGTTATTGAAAAGTGATAATTCTGGTGTTTATTGAAGCTAGGCAAATTAATGAATATCATCTTCTTGACTGTCCTGAAAGTGTGTTGGTGTAATAAAAAACACTGTAACGAGATTGTCCTTAGTTGTTTTGCGCAACAAACACAGTTAAATTGCTTTTCCTATCACACTACGCTCATTGCATGAGTGTCAGATATGTGGCCAACCAGGAAGAGAGTTGCTCAAATCATAAGGTCATTGTTTATGCGCCTTTTGAATGAACTAACTTGGATGAGAAGGACTGCGAAAATGTAATAATGTTATGCGACATATGTAGACCTCCGAAACGCAGATCTGTTGATGAGGAATACATACTGGTGTCTCTTGACCGTAAATCTGGCGTCCCCTGTAGCACTTCTTCAGATTACACACGGTAGATTATTTTATTGTTTTTAACGTTAAGATAAAGATTGTCGTGAATCTCTATAAAAATCACCATATGAACAATCTCGTTTTATGTGTACATGTTTGTACAAGGTTCGGTAGGCCATTTTTCCCCTCAAAAACTATTTTTTCCACCACAAAATAGCACCTCAGTGACAGTTTGCATGTGAATCTTATCTACCGTACCCAAATAAAATATAAACAGTGTTAATTTAGCTTTTCAAGGGAAAATACCGAGAACAGCCATACTCGCAGGAGCATTTTCATCCTGTACTGCGGCACATCTATATTAATTCGGCTCCCACTCATCATCATCACATCTCCTCACGGATTGAAACTAGCTATATTTTGACTTGATTGACCGTTTGAGAAACTATGGCGCTTGGAATCGCAAAATTTATCTCTCGAAATCTAGTATTCATCCAATTTGAGACAGTTGGGCTGTTCACGCTGTAGACAGTTCGAGTTGCTCAAAACCGATAATACCACCTTCGTAATCGGTTTCATATTAAATAAAGACGCTCTTTACCTTTCTCTTATATATCCAACTGCAGATAAGAGGTAGATCGTGAGCCTACCGCGAGTACCGTCCTGTTAATAAGGCTGCAATCTATAAACACATGATTATTTTACTACGTTTCATTCACCCGAAACAGTCCGCTCTCTCTGCGTAACCAATGTTCGATAACCGTGGATATTTATCAACGCCGTAACAAATGTGAATGCACTCACCGCAGGAAAGCCAATACGTTGAGTCTTTGAGACCGAAACTCTATAACTGTCTCCATATAATATTGAAAATTTCCATTTCAGGACAGGGTTACTATGGGGCAACGTCAGATAAGGCGATGTGTGTTTATTTTGCAAAAAGCACATATCGAACCAGACATCAAAAGTTACTTCATTAGAATTGTATCAGTAAGAATGGGTTTTAAGTAATATGAAACCGGTAGACAGAAGTAAAACAATGTGGTACAGAGATGGTTCAGCTGGGAGAAGGCTGACGAAAGGGTGTCTACGATATAAAGGAACAAGTGAACAAAAGTATATAATCAAAGTACACATGTTAAGAGAGTTCGGTATCCTCACTGTGTCCGCATTAGTGTAATAAACAGATAACATGCGTTTATTTGCCTTCGGCGACTACCAAAACCTTTTGGAAATGAGGTACAGTACGTGGTATGAAGTGCATGATATTAGAAAAGATCGTGCACTATATAAGCAGTCATACCAAATATTTGCTATCATCTCCTTTAGTGTTCTTTGTTTAGCAAGTGCACAGTATAGCTTGTGTCCCCAAATGTGTCCACTCTTCAAAAGTGGCTGTCTTTAGTCGATTCTGTCAATCGACCTGTCGTGATGGACAACCGTACACTTATCTGGTTAAATGCATTTTTCAAGAAGTCTCCTTTCAATGTCTGATTTATGTGCTAATGTGCGATATTTAGTTGGCTAATTAGTGTTCACCGCCAGTGGGCGTAACAGAAACATTAAGTGGGAAAGCATTTGGCATTGAGGATTTCGTAAGTAGGTCAATCCTTTTAGCTCGCTGACAACAAAGACAGTAGGGTTAGGAGAAAAATAACCAGCAAAAATCTGCCCACCTTCAGGTCCGGAGAAAAACGTGGAAAAAGATCATTCCTTTCTGTCTTAAAGTCAGGATATGTGTATTTTTACTAATGAATTGCTTATTATAGGCTTAGTGAATATAAAAACCAGTGTTATTGGAGTCAGTAGCTTAGAAAGTTCGTCTGTCCTGGGATGGACATGTCATTTTAACCGTCGTGATTTTTTTGAATTCGCCAGGAATATGTGAAACGTAGCTGTAAACATTTGAATGTTACGGAAGTGTTATTGTTTCAACAACTTGCCTAACATGGCGCTACTGACAAGCGTTGCAGTAGTTCTGTTGAGTACTAGTGGTATTAATGGATTCTAAATGGGTACATCCTACATATCTCACTCTAAAAGTGGTGTTGATTTTAAAACTGAATGTATTCAGATATGTAGGTTTGTACATTAGGTAGACAATGTAGTTCATTGTTGAGGCCATGCGCCGTGTGGAATAACCCATCGTATATATTTCTTCCAATCCAAAAATACTAGGTTGCAGGGTATATTTCAAAATGTGTTGGAGAAGTAAATTTCAACGGACAAACTGATAGGACAGGTTTGCGCCAATTTCGTTGTGGTTTCGATTACCGTTTGTTTCATTCATCAACCTACTGATATTGTCTTCCTGTATCAATTTGCTTTTGTCGAATATGTAAACACTTGTAACGCTTTTTTACTCGTCGCTTCTTTCAAAGCGGGATTAAGGAAATCACAAGCAAATAAACGTCACATCTGCTTCTTCGACATATTTGTTTTCATATGGATAACATCGTGATGTCCACTATAAGTTTTATATAGTTGTCAGGAATCTTCATGCCTTCCCTTCAGACAAATCGATGTTGGCGAATCAAAAAAGGATAGAAGTTCTCAGAACTGTCTAGAGGTAACCTTCAATACTGTTTTACGCTCGTTGGTTGCCCAAGCACTTTAGCTACTATTTTTGGTGACCATTCTTCAATCTTCCGATTTAACAATATTTATTCCTTCCGCAACACTCCAAACCACTCATCATTAATGTCACGACTCACTAGTTGAGTAGCCAGAAGGTTGATGTTAGAAGTTTTATAATGCTTTACATGACCCAGTGATGTCCGACTAAATCACTCTCCTCCGTCCTTCACTCATTTTAACTGAAGATCATTAAAACAATGAACACGATGTACCACTGTAAAACTGTAACTTGCAAGTTGCCTAACTTGTGACCGATATTTTGTAGTCTCGCCATATTATGCCGTGATATTCACATCCTTCTTCTCTGCAAGTAAGATAGCAATAAAGATAAACAACTTACGTCTGTATGTCATCGTCACCACTTTTAATGCCTGATGGACGGAAGTGATGCGAGAGTTGATAAACTAATGTGCTCATATGTCGTTTAGGTTGATGGTGACACAGAGCTAGTGGGACCATCAGAGAACCCATTCTCACCAACGGCGCAGATGAAAAACAGGAATGAGGGCAGTGAAGAAAAGGATGAAATGACGAACGTATCCGTTCCGATCAGTGTACTGAGTAGTATTGAGGATGATGTGTAGACAAGCTGCTGTTAAAGAGGGGAATTCCGCATTTATAACAGAGCAAAGCAAATTGTACATCTACTGGCATGAATATACCCGATGCATTTTAACAGTAACCACTGAGATCACCAGGATGTCTGAATATCTAAGTTTACGGAACATCCCATTCATTTACTCCACAAATTAGCATCGCTTGGTAAATTCCTCAAATGCCTTATTCCACATTTGATAATAGGGTGCGTGCAATCCAAAAGTATGGGGTTAAAGGTCAAGAGATGCAGAAGTTGAATATGTTTTGGCCAAGGATACTTAAAAAACAGAGCATGTGGGGACAAAAACCGGTGTGGAATCGATACATTCTGGAGGACAAACTTGCTCTAGATTCCCTTACGTTAGTGGATGAAATGCTCTGGTCCTCTGAGTGTCCGTTCCATCTAACTATCTATGTTCTGTTACTTCTTCTTAACTAATGAATCACTGATCGGTTTCACATATATTCTGAGGGTTATTCTTCTTCGTCTTATGTGTTGCATTAATTAAATCATTGTGATCAACGGACCAAAATCAGAGAATGCACTCTACATGGTGATGGAAAACATTCCGAAAGGTGCTTACATTCAGTAATGAGATTGAGTACCCGTTTACTTCACGTCGAACAGTTTACGTGAAAACGCTATGAAAGTCTCAAAAGCACTGAAGTGAGGAGAAATCAGACTAAGTTGCCATGATCGGTAAACGGCGCCAATTACAAACTATTCGTTTTCTGTTAACAGTGCAAGAAGACACTCTGGTTCTCACACATCATCGGTCAATTCCGGCTGGAGTACCTTGCCACAGCTACGCGTTATTATCACTGTGTAAAAAATATGTTTGGAGACGGTTGTAAACATATGTAGACTACAGAAATTGAGTCGATAATATGAATGTTCAATTGTCCACCAAGCGTGATATCTGGATTACCGCTGTTATGTTGTTTCAAGACTGGGGGAAGGTAACCACATAATGTATGTAACTCGTCTTGAGGCTAGTGCAATTACATGAGGGATGATAGATCCAGCTAATGGTATGGCATATTGCAAAACAAGTGAACCCACAAGCAATTGATGACAGCGTGACTGATTTGTTAGGTCATCTCCCTGCAATGACCTAACCACTCTGTCGGTCATCGATCCTGTCGACTTCAGGTCAGTTTACATTAGAATAACATCAGGGGAGCTTTCGAACTCGGGTGCATCACCCGCGTTGTTTGGAGCACTGAGATGTGACCAGACAAAAGTGAAGACTTCGCTCATCCGGTCGGAAATGAGCACCGACTGAATACTGAACAGACCGTTTGTGGTTTGTCGCTTGCAGCATAAAACGTCAAACGACGTCCCAATTCGATCAGAGTCATTAGATTGCTTAACCCTTTTTATGCCATCTGAAGTGGAATGTTTCCTCTTTTCGTCTACGCTGGCCACGTATTGATTTGGTTTATGCCCAACTTGCACGGCTTCTCTACAATAAGGCTTATCGATACCTGCGTTTAAACGGTTTCGTCGACCTGGGAATGACTCAGAGAATGCATGCGGTTGCATATAAACCTTAATCTCACTCCTTATGAACATATTCGAAGCGCCTCATGTTCAACCTAAATGACATCATTAGTATTGAAGAGCCAACTCAATTGTCGATGCAGCGCTATCACTGTGGATGAGAAGCTTACTGAACAAAGAAGCAGTTATGTGTACGGTTTCCTTACAAAAGATTTAGCATTTTAATACTACAAAATATTTGGCATCAACTTTGCGTGATTCCCGCAAATAATTCAAAGGAAGTGGGCAAATATTATTCGAAAACTCACTGCATAAAGTAAATCAGCTGAGAGTATTGTCTAAAATGATTCCCTTAAAATGTGTATACTTCGGGTAGTAACATAACAACCGATTAAATAAAATTGCACGTTCGTTTACTAACCATCTCCAAACGTTTTTAGTGACTTTTGGCTATAATTTGACAAATATAATTTGACTTACCACAAATAAGAAGACACACTGACATGTAGATCACAAAGGTCAATAGTAAATAACTCAGTCATCTTTTACCCTGTATACCTGTCAATACCCACTGTTTCAGCAGAGTCTTGATTATAACTTGACTTTGGTTCACCAATCCCTCTAACCCAATCCCTCTCTGTTTACACAAATATTGATTCCCTTGGGAAATTGTGAGATAAATATGAAGAATGTTGACTCAGAATTGCCATTCTGTCATAACTTGCCAACTAAAAAAGACCTTAACACTATACACTTTCGTTTATCGTTGTGAAGTAAACTTATTTCAACATCCACTTAGTACGGGATAAATTTTGACTTGATTATGTATTCTCTTACAAATTATTTATTATGTCACACGCCTGAAACGTTTCTAGGTTAAGTTAACGAAAGTGAAACTTCTTATTTCTCACTAATTCATTTTCGTTCATTTCTAATTCAGGTTTAATGTAGAAATGAAATGGGAGCATATTTGTATAAAATAATGAATGTCTAATGAGTTTGGATTATGATTGTATATTAATAACCAAAAATGTTTCTGCAGAAAACATATCGCGAAAATCGAAAAGTACTATGAAGATAGAGCATTTGAGATTTCCTTTTGCCTTTTGCATTAATCCCGCCAAAGTTTGTGACTCCAGACAGTTATGAAAGCAAACGTAGTTTTTTCACGTTTTGTGCAAAAGCTGTAGACGTGAACACATATCTATGGAATAGTTCGAGTCTACCACACGCAGCAAAATAAGCTGTGAATTAGTCCATGTTTAACCCAACGTGGTTGGAGATTCATAGGGTGCACATTTTTGATAAATAACAACCCAAAATTAATGTCTTGTAATTCGGACAATTTTTGAACATTAAAAACATACTGCGTGTATCACCCTCATCAGTACAGGAGCAAGATATGTTGTAATATGTAGACTCTCCGTTTGCTGTCATCAGTCGCATACGCAGAACATGCCGTTTTTATATGACAGACAGTTAGAGGTAGACAGGATATGAATACACATGCAATCTCACCATGTATTGTCATCAACACAAAGGCAGAACGGTGAGTTTCTTCAAACAATTCTGTACACATAACATAGGCTGATGAGTTCTGATCAACACTGCTTCAAATTAAACTCAATCCTCACTCGATCTCAGTCGTTGCATTCAGTTTAGCCACTCAACCGGCAAATTTCGTAGGGAAGTACCAGACACAAGCTCCGCTCTTAGCAGGGCATATCCTTGTCCGAACCTGAATTTGCACTCCGACCTTCATGTTTTTGAGACTAGCGTGTTAATCACAACGCTGGTAACCTCATATTGGGCGTGACCGTTTAACGATAAATGAAAGCTTAACCACAATCTTATGTGAGTATATTGGTTAGTTGGTTCAGTGGATTCCGTTGCATCAACCTAACTGAGAAGTTTCAGATCGCGGGCTTATCGACTGAAGTTAACGGAACAATGACTGTGTCTCCTATAAAGACGATCGGACAATCTGAAAATTAGTCACACAAATTCGCTACTGAGCGTTCAAATAGGGTTGATCAGTCACGCCCATTGTGAGGTTACCGGCGTTGTGATTAACACGCTAGTCTCAAAAACATGAAGGTCGGAGTGCAAATTCAGGTTCGAACAAGGATATGCTCTGCTACGAGCGAAGCACGAGTCTAGTACTTCCTTACGAATTTGGTCGGCCGAGTGGCTTATCTGAATGCGACGTTTGTGAGCGGAAGTGGGTGGTGTTCAGTTTGAAATGGTCAAAATCCCTGAAATTCAGCCCAAACAATGTAGCTTTTTCAGCAGCTTCGGGTTCTGCTTGTGTACAATTACTTCGAATGAGCTAAGTGAGTCAACTTGGTGACCTGTTATCATGAAGTTTCTAGTAGTCGATGATTGAGGATTCCGCGAATATGCAGCTCTCGGTGAGTTACCATATGGCTTTGATTACCAATCAGAAAAACACCTATAATCACGGACGCATTCCTCAACTTAACAAGTCTATTGTGAATCTTCTCAATGTGTTTTGTTTTGACTAGTCCAGAAAACAATTTGTCCGGATGTTAGGACACTGACAACCTCATGAAATTATTCGGCCAATATCCTAATGCAATTTCATACATGACCAAAATAACAACGCGCCGTTCTGTTATTGTAAGTCCAAACCGAACTCAGTAATGAATTATCAACAATATTAGGTTGTCCCAAATTCCAACGGAAATAGTTAATGTTGCCTTCAACTTTTCTCACATGGCTAATTCCATGAAAACAACAGTTGATAACAGATCATATTGCGAAGAAACTTTATATTTCACCTCTTAGACTAAGGTATATATTTAGTTACACAATAATTACTGTTTTTTTTCAACAATTTGCTTATTTCGTCTCCTCTATAAAGCATGTGTTCATTGAAGTAGGAGTTACAAATTAAACTGGTTTTAGGAGGAGAACAGTGTTTGTCTAGAAAAAGTATAGCGGGGTCGCTTACGGAAGAATATGTCCTACCCTTTTGTAACTGGTAATTAGATCGTCTCAATGACTAAACTCTCAAGGGTGGAATAATACTCTTGGGACAGAAATTTCGTCCAAGTCACATGGTTAATTAACTGTCACGGAAAAAGTGAGGTTATATAGCTCCTTCCTTCTGGTCTCCTGTGTGATAGATACGCGACCTTGATATGAAAGATCAAATCTCAACTTCTAACGATATGTAACTCAGGCCAAAACAGTGAAATGAAGAAACCGAATCACATGAAAAATATGCATCAGTCAAGAACTCCTTGAGAAAATTCTTCAAATCTCAGTAAATCATGGCCAGGTAAAAACATTGTTCGACATAGGAATATTTTCCAAGCAACATCAGAATTTTTAAAGCCGTCAAGGTCAAAAAGAACCATGCATTTGATTAATAAAGTAGAAATAGTCAGAATTTCAGCCTGTTCGCTTAATTCACAGGAATATGATTACAATTTACTAGGAAGTGGCGGAGAGACGTGACAGTAAGCAAAGACCGTGCTTACCTGTAGTGGTTCATTTCTTGGCAAAAGCTTGTTGACACAAAAAGAAACTGTAACTTGTTCTTGGGCATCTGAGACAAATAATGTGTGAGAAAGTTTACGGCTGTGTATGGTCGTAAGTGAAGAACAAGAAATTTACTTGACATGTTAAGATGAGAACTTATGAAAAGAAAAGAGAATTGAACTCAGCACAATCAAACGGATTAGACGGTTAAATAATCCACCACTGTGGACATATTAGGTTTTATACCAGACAGACGCATGATAATTTTGCCGTATTTAATGTGAGGTCATTGGCACAAGGGTCAACAACGTTGTTCCTTGAAGGCTTGGCCAGAGCTCTAGTCCCGGCTGTGGAACGGATGTGCACCACTAACGAGTCCTAGTGAGGGCGAAAATCGAGTATAGTGCAGCTATTCGAGAGGGGCCAGCTGGAAAGTCTATGGGAATGCTGAAGCTACGGTCAATTGTGAATGATGTACAAGCTATCTAAAGTCAGAATCCCCTACTAGTCAGCAATGCTTGTAAGCCTAAATAAAAGGAACTAAAGCTGTAATTCCAGATCTAATGTTTCGTCTACACTGAAACCGGCTCTATACTCAGGATATTTTATTAGTTACTGTCAATCCGACGAGTTCATCTACGACAGATTTCCTTCTTTAAGCAGTCTTTGACTCGTTATCAGATTTCTTTTCGCACTTATCGACCAACCATGCATATGCGAAATGCCAAACAGTAAAATGTTTTATTCGTCTGAGTTGTGTTATTTCCAGGCTGGCCATCAATCCAGCTAGCCTTGTTCTCTGAAACTTGTTCCGGTAAACCTTTGCGCAACAGCCGTTAGTAAGCTCCAAACACAAGCAAAGCAATTAATTTTTCAAAATAAAAGTTTTATAATGAACAAACCAACAAGGGTGGATTTTGAAGACTCTTCATTGAAGATAGAAGTTTATTTGCCCCAGACCGATCTTCCTGTAAGTGTAACCAAACATACCGTTTCACGTAAATCTAAGCCAGTCTCCATAATAGAAATTGATAATCAATCAATCGGACGGCAGTGTCGCAGACATTTAGGAAGGTAGCGTAATTATCTTATCCCCTAAGTTGCTTATGTAAAACCTCACAGCACCCGTTTGAAGGCTTAGCGTCATTAAAATACTTCACTAGAGATTACTACGCACCATACCGATAGGTATTTTTACAAAATGAGAATTTGATAATACCATGAATTATTGTCACAGGGCCTGCGCAATCGAAACAAAGGTGAAAGCTATTCTAAGAGCAAAATAGCTTTCTTTTACCATTTCTTGATATCTCCATATCTATTTTAAAAGCAATAATGATGGATGCTACTATCACAAGCAAAATGCATAAGATATTTACAAATGTTACATAATCTGCTCACTATGCGTGCATACAGTTTTAACTATTACAAGTAAGCTGAGTTCAGCAATCTGTGACTAAGAAACCTTAACAAAGGTGCACAAATAAACCAACTTTTAAATACGACAATGAACTGATTAAATTTTATCATACGTTGGAATTATTCTCCCAAGAAAGATGACTTATATGAAAAATGAAAGTCATAATAGTCGACTGTGTAGATACAATGAAGAAACCAGTCTGTTCGACAATTTTCTTCGACTGTTCGTAGTACTTGCGTTGGTCTTTACCCTCTTCTTTTCCTTGTATGAACGTTGGAAACAATATTGGTCATTTCATTGTCGACCGAAAGATCTAAAGTGTTACGTTGCGAGAAACTATCAAAAAATACAATTTTTTTACTAAAACATAAAAGCATCATCAACCAGAATGGCAACAATAGATCGTTTTGTATTTTAGACATCACAGAATCTTCGGTCTGCGGACATGGTGATTACATAAATTATTCACTGATGAGCAAATAAATAGTTTGCGAAATTCTGGAAAAATTAAGTAGCTCTGTAAGGTTTTCTGATTAGAAACCGTTCCCGAAGTTGAATAATTATTTTTTGCTGCTGAACAAAAACTGTTTTTCTGAAAACAAATGTAAGTCAATCGTTTCCAAGGTGTACGCGTTTAATGAAGACTTCGTAAATTGTACCGAACCGCCAGATGAGACGTCTGCACAGGAATAGATCACGGATAATACAATGAGTAAAAAACCTTCAGTTAGCAGATAGGATGAAAAACTTATGTTGAAACTGAAACTTGTTTGATTAGGCGGTGTGGAATAAACAAATCCGCTGCTTGTTAATCAGTGAATGCGACTGGGGGAAATAAAATCGATGTGATAATACACAACCATAATGCAATTTTATGAGAAAAGCACAAACAACTGACAGAAAGAGCAGGTGCCAGAATTCGAATGAAATATCAACAGTATGCTGTGACTGAAATGAGTAACACCGGTATACTACCCTCATCCAGGTTTCGAAGAGCGTATTCGGTTGACTTTTCAATCATGAAAGAAACACTCAAAGATTGCCCACTACGTATCACATTTACTCAGAGTGATACTCATATCTAAAAATTCCAAAAAATGGATCAGTAGCAGGTAACTTTCTGGCTATTCTGTCAATTACGGTGTCGATATATATAAACCTGAAGTGCAACATTTGCTAGTAAAGTTGCGCTTATCAACAGTAACCTCTGCGAAAACGCTGGCGACTGCGGTAAGATAATTTAAGTCAAAAGTTAAAAAATGTAAACGATCAAAACACAAAAGCACTACACATGTTTGTTAAGGTATTTAATATTTTGCATCCACTAAGCATGATAAAATGCGGCCAATAAGATTTCCAGTCGATAATAAATGTTTCAAGGTCCAGTGGATCCAGTTGCCTTTCACGTAAGATTTGAAATATAATGTGTTGCAGTGTTCCCATAGTGCTTCTGTACTGGAGGAAGCATCCCCGCATGCTTGCTATATATACTTGCATCGAAGAGACCAAATGAGACAGACGAGTATGTGTATCGATTTTCAGACGGTAGACACGGTACGCGGATTTTAATCGTCGAACAATGCAATTTGGTCAACGTAATTCGACCTCGCCTGTACTATGACAATTCCTGAAAGTAGAGACTGAATAATACTTCAGCCCTGCTGTTTTAAGTTGTCAATGCCACAAAACCATATCCGTTATGCTGGTTACCGAATTATAAGTGAATTAAGTTTACTTTGTAGTGAGGTCAGCTTTCTATTTGTCACATGCAGACTGTTTTGAACTGTTTCGACCAATTAGAAGCGACTATATTACGTTGATTCCGTGGACGATTTTTGTGCACATAGCCTCTCAGTGTTCATTTTTTCACTTCTGCTCCCAAAATCGTATAGGTTGGAACCCAGACAAATGAACTTCACAAGAATGAGTTGTCCACTAATGAGAACGCTTAGACGGACTGATGGTGTACTAAAGAGCGTGATGCTCCCACATAAGAACATGTTTCGAAGTTAACAATTTTGGGAAACAAACCTTGAAATGTAAACGATCATACCGAATTTCCTGTCATTTCTGATACTGGCACAGTTGCAATTCAAAGCAAATTTTCTCTGCAATTGAATTGAATACATAGGTCAGAAATAGTAGTTTACATATTGTATCTCTCTCCAGCATATTTCGCTGCATCTCACCATGTACACACTGCAGTCCGTAAAGTTTACACAACAGTTTCCATTGTAGGCACAAGATTTTCCACTACATGCTAAAACAATTCACTTTACTGCATTGGAATTTCCAACTCAGATTATTGGATGTGACGGGAAGAGTGAGATTGGCTCAACTAACCTGAAGGGACAACCAGTCTCAATTTGAGTACTTCGTATTGGCTACTTTGGCCGAGGAAGTGGTACGTGTCATTCGAGGGCTATCAACGGCTTTGCCTAATCAAAGTGGAGAACAGATCATTTCACCCTGTTCCTACCAATTCACCGAACTGCGGGCCATACTGATTCCTTCGGCAGGGGTGTTTGTGGATCTCACATTCACTAGGAGTGAGTTTTGGGATCGTGATAGACTTCATGGTATAATGTGAGAGTGGGTCAGTTCGAGAAAACATTTTTATTATTTCGCTTGCATACATGAATGGCGGACGCGAGTACACTCCCATCGGTTCCGAAACAAGTGGACCTATTATCGAAGCATTCGAAAAGGGCGGTGACTGGCACACGCTTACTCTTCTGAACGGAGTCAAGTGTAATACCGCTTACAAGTGGCCTCATGTGGGTTGCATAGGTCATGAAGCACAGCCTCCCAAAGGACGTAGACGCAAGATTCTAAAGGAACCAGAAATGGATATGTTGTTGAAGTGGATTTCCATATACCCAACAATTACATTGCAATTTTTGAGACTGAGTCTCAAAGCTGAGTTTGAGAAGGAGTAATCGACCACGACGGCTAGTCGAAACTTGGATGGTCGGTTCATAACTGTCAACAGACTGTCAAATACCCTTTGGCATGAACTCAAATGACAATTTGGCGACTGCTTGCTTATCGACTAATGGAGTGTTATGCAAACCCAAAGACTGTTTGCGGGATTGATGAGACGAACTTCAACCTGTCCTGTACGAAGTCAATGGGATGTTCCTTAAAAGGAACGAGGGTATGCGTCTTAGTAATAAATAGCCGGGGCCGTCATCTTCATTTGATTGGGCCTATGACATGCAGCTCGATAGTGAACCATAGAACGAGAAGGGGGGCATAAAACAGCAGCGGCTGCAACAACTGGTTGCGAACCCTGCTAGATCAGCTTGAGATCAGTACACCTATAGCAGACATTGTGCTGATATGCGACAACGCACCGTGTCACACTGATCTGGAAAGTGTGGTTACCGAAGAATTATATGATAGAGGATAACGGTTACGACTGGCGCTGTATTCACCAATGTCGAATCCAGTTGGGAACGTCCGGATTATGGTGAAAGCAAGAGTTAAAATGCAACTGCAGGTGCACCACTAGACAACAGTAAACGGAAATCCCCAGGGTGTGTCGAATCAACAGGAGTGGAGAATGCAGGCCCTTGGAAGAAGTCATTTCTGCCATGTGTGACGTCAGCGATGACCATTGTGGTAGCTTTGTTGATTATGCCGAACGATGCCGCATACAGCAAATCGGACTAATCCGTAGACAAACTGCGAGCCGAAAACACGTATTCTAATATGGTTCAAACATGCCAAACATGTGCTTGCTATTAAATGCGATTGTTCAGCTCGGAACGAGCTGCCACAAAAAGGACTATACTTATTTCCGTTATATTAATTGGTTACCAAAACCCGTTCTGAAACATCGGTGGGTACTCGCGAGTTTTGTAGGCCAACTTCAAACGACCGACCAACTCTAGCGTATGATATAGTGCAACTTTTGATAGAACTAACAAAATAATCATTCGAAACAATTAATTCCCTTTCAGAAATGGTAGATACAAACATTTTGTATTGACTCATCCGTACCAAATTTACAATAATATAGGTCGGTTATTCCTAGCAAACAATCCAAGGGGTTGATAACCAGTCAGTGGGTTAAGATAATTCACTAGGTCCATGGAAGGGTCAAGCTCACAAGGAGTTTTTCTTGACCACATGGAGCTGGATTGAGGCGAGTGATTGCTACAGCTTCAACGAACCTTAGGAACCTTGAATTGGAATGACGCAAAAGGATTCTGAATGCACAAGCTGGACCGATAGTATTACTAATGGTCAGGACGTGTACAGCGACGAATGAAACTGGCTGTTTACGTGTTTCAACAACATTGCCGTTCTCCGGTAACACAATATTTTGCATTCATTGGGCAAGTGTTCTTTCACCCTGGAGATCAGTCATCTTTGGGTTCTGCCTATGTAACTTTCACCGCAGTTTCATGTAACTTGGTAAACACAATATGATGTGGCACCGATAGGATGACCTCCTTCGATTGGAGGCACTGGTAACTTTTGGGTCCGGGACAGCACAAGGAGTTCAGTCGCAGTAAATGTTCGCTTAAGAGAATCTCTCTGTCATTGTGTTGTTTGCAACATGACGTGATCACCCTTAAAGGGCAACTCTACGTAAACCCTCGTTTCTTCAACAGTCATCACTTCTTCGGACGGCGATTTTTGCCTGCTGTGCCTTCCTATGATTTTTTTTAGGGTAACCATTAGATTGTAAGGCAGAAGTTGTCAAGTTTAGTTCCTCTGCAAGACTGTCGTGAGTATAAATTCGTCTTGCGCGTCTGAACACCGCATTTATCAATGCTGGTCTATGCTGGATCGGTGTGAAACTGTTGGAATTTTGGTTTACGTCGGACCATGTGTGTTTTCTGTAAACAGCTCTCCTATTCGGACCGTTTTCTCGACGACACGTGAGTATGTCCAGAAATGGAAGACACCTATTAGCTTCAAATTCACACGTAAACTTCAGGTTAGAGTGCAAACTATTTAGGCGTTGCACCAGGTTATATATTAGCTGTTTGGATTGACTGAATATCAGTGTGTCGTCAACGTAACGCTTGTAGTATGACGAGCCTGCTAGCTCTTCAGCTAGCTCTTGCTCAATTCTTAACATTAAGAAATCCGCTAAGATGGGACCCAGAGAGCTTCCCATGTCACTCCATTTGTTTGACGGTAGGACTGCTCAAGAAAACGAAAACTGACGTTCTCAGTGCACAGCAGCAGACTTTCTTTCAGTCTATTGGTTGGGAGTGGCAACATAACATGACCTGCTTCGACAAGCTCACAAATATAATCGACTGTTTCATGTAGATGGACGTTCGTGAACAGTGACTGAGCGTCTACAGAGCACATCATTTTATTAGTAAGGTTAACTTTCTTCAAGTCATTGATAACTTCGAAAGAATCGTCAATAGAATGTACTTGAAACTTTTGTTTCAACAGAGTTAGAATAGCGACTAGGCAGCGCGCTAACACCGCGGTAGCAGTTTTTTCATTGGAGGTGGTGGTGCAAAGCATGACTAGTTGGGCTGCATAGAATGTACACCCATAGTCGCTGTTAGGCGGGTTTTAAGCAGAGTATTAACGTCTTCACCGTTGTAAACCAGACGGAGGTGGTACACGAGGATAGATAATTTCAGTGCCCGGCAGGGGGCGATCACCTTACTCCAGCCGCCGAACAATTTCAGGAACAGAGTCCATCGTATATATAGCTTGATAGACATCTTCAATTATTTAATCGAACACAGATGTCCTGTCACTGAACACTCCAAGTAATGAGGAGTAAAATGTCTACTTCACGATAAAACAAAATAGTCAACGCCAAGTTTGACAACAGAAGGTTAACCAATCAAGTCAATATCAGGTCTGCAAGGCAACAGCGGAACATATGTACCAGAAGCCATCAAAGGGCACAACGACTTGTGTATTTCAGAAGGTTATTGGTGTCATCAATAACAGGAAGGCATTACATAGTCGCCGAAGTCAGCTTGGTGCTTTATTTGAAAGCTGACGCCGCCGATCTAAGAACGCCTGACCTAAAAAGCTAACCTTAACAGGAAGCCAACTTAACTAG
The DNA here is from genome assembly GCA_014338405.1 of Paragonimus skrjabini miyazakii. Taxonomy (NCBI): domain Eukaryota; kingdom Metazoa; phylum Platyhelminthes; class Trematoda; order Plagiorchiida; family Troglotrematidae; genus Paragonimus; species Paragonimus skrjabini miyazakii. The sequence goes on from JTDE01000144.1 coordinate 323,547, forward strand.
GAATACCCTTAAATTGCAAACAAACTAAGCATTCAGGTATTTTGTCAGCAATGGTTGACTGTTAAAAATTCCACACCGACACCTCATCAGCACTTGTTCGCTGTCGCGTAAGGTAGACGATGCTTCATATGTTTTCAGTAGATGCATATATTGGTTTCAAAATCTGACTATACTAAACATGTTGTTAGTGTTTCTCAACTGCAATGAAAACGCGTTGATATATGCAACAGTTCTGATCAGGATTTTGGTCACAGTAGTTGAGTGTTGAATAAAGTAATCCAAGATAAGACTCTGTTATAACGTTAAAGGAATAAGAACCTTGGATCGAGTGCAACTGTCCGTTGTTTCGAAGGCAACGATATACGGCTTTTTAAAAACGGTCGGTCATCAAAGACTCTCGAAACTTTCAACTATTAGGTGAAGTGTCTCATCTAAAAGACAGGAACGTCAGATGATTTTTATGCAGATAGTCGACTAACTCACTCATGCAGAAGCCGTCTTTAGTAAAAGCAGTCTTACTTTTTACAACCGAAGACAACATCGAATTTGCAAACTTTATTTGTTGGGATCAGACATGAAAGCGTTTGGAAAGTGCTTTTGTTGTGTACATTTTGCAAGGGGGGAGTTAGAAATTGACAGTAGAAGTGAATGGTAAACGGACTTCAACAAGGATCTCTTAGGCGCCCCAAATAGCTGGATCACAAATTCGTGTGTTAGTATCACAAATACCTGTATTGAAGTGTGTTTTCAGAAGGTTGTCCAGGTGCCCAGAACTTATAAGCAACAAATGCAGGTAATTTAAAGTGTTTGCTTAATTGGGATGAAAACGTCAACTATACCTCGTCCATCACTGAAGGAATCAGTCTCTGACAAATAGTTGGTTGTATTTTAATTTACCTGCGCTGCTAGGTCTCACCCTGACAAGTTAGGTTGATCAGTGAATGTGGGACGCAGCAGATATCTGGAGAGAAACTCGGTCGTGAAAGTACCCGTAAGACATTTTTCGAGGTCAAAATTTCTTTCGACTGACTCCATCTACCTACTTTCCGTGCCCCGGTGTAACCAATTGCTTGTCGATTTTATTCTCACAATCCGCATCCAAAAGTACAAATTCTCCTATTGGCCCTCCTGCCAAACACCAGTTACTGTATGTTAATCATTCCCTCCCCGCTGCTGTGAATATGGCCTTCGCACGGGCCGCCATTATCCTGTCAGCAACTAATCTGTGTGCACGAAGGCCGAATATGCATTCACATGCCAGACCGAACCGATCGCATTTTGTCAGTTTGTCGTTGCCTGTCGGTCGTCTGTGCTTGCAGTCTTGTATTCGGACCCTTTAAACCTGTTGCTGGTAACTGTTATTTTTATCCCGCGTATGCAAACAGATTGAAATGTGTTACTGTACTTGTTCATATTGTTTAAAAAATAATAGTATCACGTTACTGATGACTTGATTTTGTTCTGATATTCGGTGTCATTGGTTGCACGCGCTTAGCGCTCTTCGGAAGAACTTAGTTCCACTATATGTTCAGTGATCTTATATATCAAGGATTTACAGTCAGTAAGCCAATATGCGTGGCATTCTTGACGATCATCTGGACATTTTTTGAACAGATGAGATTTCCAGTGCAGTTAATAAAAAAGTACAAATGACAGACCTGTACAATTGGTTCGTTGCACAATAAAATGCTAAATTCTCTCTGAATAAACACCTCCTCTGGACACAGATTGCCATCTGGTTTTTCAGAGGGTGCTAACTATAGAGGATTGCTGTACACCACCTTACCATTGATCAGTAGGTCGCGGGTGCATGAGATGCTTTTCGACTCACAATCAACAAGTGAGAATCTCACTTCCTATTCAATGATCATGCGGAAACAAATTGAAACTATCAGTTCTTCTGCGTTCTTTCCATTGGATATGTGGGTGAATTATATGTGCAAGTTAGGTTTGGTCACATAGATCACTTAACATTCGGGTAGACTGGGCAGACAGCCGGAGAAGGAGTGGAGGTTTAGTGTATCTGAGTGGCGGGCGCGGTTTTTATTAGGCACGTGGTTTTCGATATCAACTGGTAGGCGCCTTGATGTTGTATGTTTGAATGTAGACGTAGCTATTTTTTAGTGGTAAGGTCCCCTCTCCTTCCTTTTTTTCTTCTCTCTTCCTATACAGGGTTTGCTTTTTCTTCTTCGTGGCTGTGTGGCAGTTAAGCATCAGTGTGAACCACTGATGTACTGCTGTCTATGATGATGATGATGATGTTGACCACTGATAAGATATCTATTGGTCGCAGGTTGATTGGCCAAGTAGACCACTAGGATGAGTGACCCATATAACCTGTTTTAATTTGCACACATAACTTCAGATTATTAGTCGCTGACATAAGCTCACTTATTTAATTAGGCTGTTTGCCCCTCATTTTCTGTTTATCCATTACGCTCTTCTGCTGTGTTTCGTTATGTTGTCATCAGAGGAGTTCAGGTTGTACGTCGTTCCGTTAACTGTTCATCCAGAGGCTTTAGTGTCTTACTATTTAGACTAGATTACATCTTCTTTTCTGAAGACCATGCAGGCAATGACATGTTTTTTCATAAAGGACTTTTCAATCATTCCCATCGGCTTCACGCCGCTCTCACTTGGTATGATTCTGTCTCCCTAATTCGTTCCATGTCTAATCCACTAATTGCATTGATACCTACACGCAAGGTGTCAGATGTCTTTTATGTCACTCACGTTACCTTTGTAACAGAGTCGTTATTGCATTTTTTAAAATTTACTCGCAACTTTACTCAAATATATTTTTCAAGGCTGACCTGATAAGTTTACGGTTAGCCAACTGAATAGATCTGGTAGAAAACTCACCCGTCACCTGCGACAAAGCTTTCTTTGTGTTGTATTTGCATAAAAAATTCACAAATAAGTAATTCTGAAGACTCAGCAAAAATGACCAAAAGTGGCTGTTTGCACAAGTAACTTCTTTTGAGTTCTGTGAGAATATGCAAAGGATCAAAAAAGCGCCAAATTCAACAGACAAAACTAAGAAAATCTATGTATCAGATTGATCGAGGTACTTATGTATCATATTCGAATTTATGTCTGAACTGACAGTGAATTTATCCAACTGTTTAACTGTATTCAAAACGCAGTCTACTTACAAGAATTTGTAATCATTCTCAAGATGTTTTACTCTCAGCTTTTTGGAATTACTTCTAATTCTCAATCAGTCTGATTAGTCCAAAAAAGTTAACTATTATGCGAAACTGGGCATCCTACTCAAGCGGTCAACAATCTAAAATCTTTTCATACATCATTGCGTTTGACTGTTCACTGCTGAGTTTCTCCTCATTGGCCTCGTTCCTATCTTGCTATATTTGAGGATTTCCCATACAAAAACTGCATGCGTACACACCGCTTTTTCCAGTGATAATCTGAAATTTTACTGTCATCACTCAGAATAACTCTCATTCGTTTATCTAAGCAGTCTAACACCTGTGTTAGTTCTTCACATGAAACGACTTCAGAGTAATAAAACTATTAATTACACAAATGCTTACAAACGAAACCTCAATTTTCTCTCATTTTTCTACTGTGTTTTAATATCCAGAGTGTTGTTAACATATCTGTGAAATGATTTGCTGCACAACGTAGTGCATCTCATTTTATTCCTCATTCCTACACAGACATTATTTTCCTTCTGCATTCGGACACACCTACACTTGTGTTGAACTAACCAAATGAGTAAATATAGACGAATTTTCTTTTGCCAGGTACAACAGAGCTTTTTAATAAGAAGGCAATGGATGCTTGACAAGAATAGTAGACGTGAGTTGTTTCTGAGATAGATTGCCAGCTTGCTGAATAAACACCAATGGTATACTGTCATCATTATCATGATAACACTAATATCAATTATGTAACGTGTACCTACGTTTCTTTTCGACATCACAGCTTGACATTTGGACATATTAAGTGGAATCAGAACGTATCCAGAGACAACGTTTGGTGCGCAAATTAAGTGACTGTTCAGTGGAACTTTCTTAGCACGGCAGATTCGTACGATCAGTGTGCTGAATAAGAATGGTAAACTTAAAAAGTATTGTGATTGTGAACTTACTCGCTCTACATATCACGTTATAAAATATTATTATATCTCACTTAAGGTTTTTGTTTAATAATTGAACGTTTTCCTACTTACTCCACTGTTATACGGCGATAGGTTGAAGATTATTATACGAAGGAAATGGTATAAGTTGATAAATTGATCACAAATCTACTTGAATGCGAATTTAACCACTGACCTTTATATGACTAAACATAACACGATTGTGTAATACAATGACAATAAATACGAAAAATTGATTCTCAGTAATCTTTTGCAGAGCTAGTCTGTTAATCACTCGCCCAAAACGGAACGCCTACACAGATGAGGTACCAAGTAGGAAGTTATTCATATCAAATGCGTGCGTCAAGCGCGACGTGAACCCCGTTGCATTCTAACTTGGTTTCGGTATACTACACGTCATCCGATAGCTCATGATTTTTGCCAAAGTGTCTTCTGTGATGAGCAACCTTATGAAATCTACATCTATGTTCAATATTTTTGTTGTTTGCTGTTCTGACATATTTCTATAAAATTCTTAATTTTATCTAGTGGTATATGTCGCTGTGTTTTCACTGTAGCAACCCTTGAAATTCAGAACGTCGTGTATCCGGTTATTTTAATCCGTCGCCTCTAACCACAAATCCTGTAATGTACGAAAAAAACGTATTCTTAAGCCAACTTAGAAGACCTGAGGATTAATCTGCTAGAACACCGATTGATATCGACGGTTATTACCAGGAAGTTGTGGAAAAGTTGATTTACATTTCCCAGGGATAAAATGATCTGAAAACCAACCGGTGATTCCAGGACAAGTTGCTATAATTTACTTCAGGATATGTCTACCACAGGCAACAAAAGGCTGACAGTGGAATGACCTGCAAGCTATCTCTGTTCATCGAATCTCCTTCGTATTAATTTCCAAGGAGATTTTGCTCAAAGAGTTACCAGATGTTGGGTTATCAGCCCATGTACCGTACATCAAAACAGTTTGGTGAATGAAAATGTATTTCTTTGTTCCAATTCTGATATGAAGATACACTGTGTACGCGTAATGTTGTTTCAAACTATTTCTGCGCTGGCCTACCTTATGGTTCACTTGACACAATATTTCATTTATTTTGTGTGATTTACATTCCTGCAATACACTGTAAGCAAAATATTATCCTGAGGGAACAAAAATGTGTGTTTTTTCTGGATCTCACATTTCCAAAAATGCATGCCAAAATTCCATCGTAAAGTTAGATTTTGTGCGCTAAAGGCAAAAATCAGTTACTTCAGTTAACCACTTTCAATGGCATTGCTCCGCGTACGAATCATTCTCGGCAGGCCATTATTTCGAAAACATTTGGAACAACTGACAGTATTGCTGCGGTCATGAGCTTCCGACCTAACAAAAATTCAACGACCTCAGAGTTACAGTACAAAGTGGTTTACTGCATTAACTGCCCTGCAAAGAACTAGCTCTAAGTAGAATAATGTTACTGAATTCATGAATGATGTTTAAGGTGGAATCGGTACTGGTCAGTAAAAGACCCATCCAAAGACCTGGGCACAAAACGGTACTTCACAGTTAAGTACCAGCACACACTTAGAATGGAACTGATGTTCAATAACTATAAAACTTTCACAGATTTGTTAATGCGGTTGTAAGGGCCGTTAATTCCACGAGTAGACCAAAGACACGTCACCAGGATTACACGGTCGTAAACGACCAGCCACAGTGTTGCCTCAATGAATCGCCCTTAAAGTAAGAAACATGAGCAAGAAACAACATGAGGAAGCTGGCAGAACATAAGTCGTTAACACATAAGAAGTCAAAATGTTTTGAACAGGCTCGTTTCTGGTATCTCATCTTCAGGCCAAATACAACACAATAAATATGAAATTAGTTGTCGAGTCAGGATTTTATGTGATTGAATACAGTGTGAAGCTAGTGCTATTCTGGGATTACGGACATGGTTACTGTGGTATCTTGTCAAGTGTGCCATCGACGGCAGGCCTTGGTAAATTCAGCGCTTAAACAAAAGACTTCTGCGCACACAGATTAAGGTTTCGCAGCCGGATTCCGATCGCCCCCGCAGCAGCCAAGATGCGGCATTTCACACTTCTGGTGTGAACGTGTGTGACACGGTAGATAGGTTCGAATACGACATCCACATTGACTCTGTGACCCGAGTCGACTAGGTAAGGCAAAATTCCATTGGAAATCTTTCGTTGTTGATGAAATCTCCGAGTATATTTGAACAGCATAAGGGATCACTGGCGAGAGTGTGTGCTCCTCACTTACAAGTTATCCAAATACCAAATGCTTTGCTAATATATTGTTCACTTCTGCAACACTTTTTCGTCTGGAACTTGCCGGACAGACTTATGGACAGTACTTAAAGAAGGATGTCAGTTATGAAAACTATGTCAGCAAAAAAGTCAAAATTTCTTAAAAACAAATTTCCGGAGGCCGGAAAAATTGAATCGGTTCACAATGTACTCCTACTCCTGTTCAGTTCTTAACCAACATATCCCGGACATACAGTGTCATTCACAAGCAGACGCACACCCATCAATCTGGAGGAAAGGTACAGCTGGGGACATATTATTAAGGTCAACTGTCAGGAATTAATTGATTCGAAATTTTTACAAACCCGCCTGACCGACGCATGCTTGGGAGCGAACCCAACCTACGGGATTGTTACCTTTTGTGAAAACCCAGTTTTACAGGTCATCCATTCGGAGTATTCGTCAAAATGTTGCTATCACGCGCATCTGTAATGTATATGGAAAAAATTTCGGAGTAAACAGCTCTCTGAACGTTTCCAGTTTTGTCAGTCGTCCCAGTTAACATCACTTATTGAACTGTTCAAACTATTCCATTCCATTATGAACATGCAAACGGAAATTCGAGGAGAAAATAATTCTGCCTTTGCTGCAAACACAACAGACTTCAGTTTCCGTTTCGGAAAAATTCTAAAATTAGACAATTATGGCATCTAAAGTTGAACAGCAAAATAACATGGGGTTCAGTTATACATCTATGATATTAGCTGATTACGTGTCTTGGAGATTTCTGGGTTTTAAATACATAATATCGTCCAAGTGGGGTGGCAGTACCAAAATATTGAATCATTTATTGACGGACGATTTCAATCGATAAAACGCAGTTCCTTAACCTTATCGTTTGGGTAAGTTTTTCCGTACTCACTAACGGTCAGAGCAAACTTTCCTACTTTGCCGTCATGTACAGAGAAGTCACTACGATCAACCGCTTTCAAATTGCTAAATCATTCAAGACGAAACATCACGTTCTGTCGGGACTGTAAATGCATACAAGCAAGCGTGACTGTAGTAAATATGATTTTTATTCTCGTGACTTTGCTTTGAGTCTGATGATACTAATGAATAATTTACCCCTGGTATCGCTTCATGTGGTCGGTAATCAGTTGTTTGATCGCAAACCTTTCGACAAATTAAGGGTTGATGATTACCCCGCAAGGGATACACCTTACCAACATGTTGGTTACCATAATAATGTAATCAAGTGAAATTCTGTGTATGTGGTCCTTAAAATTGCAAGCAGATAAGTCAAACATCAAGTTTACTTGCTTAAGTAGTTTTCAAACGTTGGGAAATCTTCTAAAAGTGCAGTGACAAAGCATGTAAGTATTTCGAGGGCAGAACAGTCTTCAAATGCTGCACGAGACTGGCAGAAACTGAAAAGCTAACAAAGTATATGCTAGGGTATTCCTGCCCCAACTCAGTCGAATACTCTCATGAACTTTACTGAGTCTTACGAAGATGACTGTTCGCACCCAATCAGGTGCTGTTTTGTTGCAAACAGGATTCCCTTCAACTGATCTTCATGGATGAAACTACGCGTATCTCACTTACGGCTGGAAATGATCGGATTCTCTTATTTTTTCGTGTTACTATTTCCCGTTGATCTGATTGCCTGGAAGTGTACGTACGTAGGCAATACTACGAGGCATCTCGATACACATATCAGCAAACTCATACTGAACCGGTCGATGAGGTCAAAAGTTAGTTGTGTAAAATAATATCTCTCACAGACAGGACACCCATTTAATCCTAGGACTATTTTCAAAATGACCCTCAAACTCAAAATGAAACACGTAAAATACGTAGGAGAACTCATAGCACTAAACCGACTGAATCTTCGTCTATTCACGCGCAAACATCTGGTGACAAACTTTTCATTCAGTTGACAAGGATACCACTGATACTCTCTTTGTTCTCCTTATTTTCGCACTGTTTTCTGAAACAGAGTTTATACGCTATTCACGGGAGTTAATTACCAATACTCCCTATCCATTTATCTTCGGCGTATCGTCACCATCATACAGTGCTAGTAGACAATCTACAATTTAGCCTTCATTAAATTTCATAGACTGTCAAGCTATATCTTTCCACTTTTGGGCTTGCAACTTCGTTTTGGCTCGCAACAGTCAAATTGTGTCATAGTTAATTTCATCTTTCTCAGCAATTAACTGGCTGTACTATGCTACTTCCACTCTGGCCACCCAAGTGACCACGTCAGACGTGATAGAATGGATCTTGGCTTGTTCCCACTGTATGTTGGGCATGTTCGTCTTTCGAAACTGATTGATGGGATGTGATCACAAAATCATTGTGCGTGACACGTTACGCATTAAAATTGTTTTTCTTTTAAAGTCGTCCGCGAGGACAAATTTCAAGCATGTATTTAAATGCTGACACTACTGGACGTAATTGATTTGATTATCTGTTCGATTTCCACGCAGACATGCTAGGACAAACAAGATAAGTTGCCAGTGCTTTTGCATTGTTTACCGAATAGGTTGATGCCATTCGCCAACCCCATTTTCTTATCAGTCGGCGGCAGTTGTATTCTCTCACTGAACGAAAATGATTTGGCTTTGTTTACGCAAGCGTTTTTATTTTTTACCTAAACGACTACTCCTACTTAGTTATTTGTGAAAGGAAACTAAGAACCAAAAACCATTGGTGCGGTGGTGTGTTCTCTATGTTGCACTGGTAGTTTTGTAATTTGTGCACAATTTTTCTGCCACTAATCTTAGTCCTTGCTCGGTTGACCCGCTGTTGGGTTAGCGAAATTGGTGAGATACAGACTAGAAGCTACTAAAGAGATGCTGTCTATCTGGATTCGTGCTGGACAGTTTTGAAGAATAAATCGACAAATATCAGACGTTAATACAAAGGGTAAGGACAGCAAAATGATCGATTTATTGTCGGGCAAACCTTTGTTTGTTTTTCACTAGTGTTGGTATTTACATAACAGGGTCAAACGAAGTGAGGGAGAACAGCATGCAAGATTACACACACACGAACAGTATAAAACTGATTATTCATGACGGCAGTTTCAGAGTGACGACAGTGTTTCTTCATTGGCAGACGGTGTGCGCTGCAATAGTTTTACACGACCAGTGGTCAGAACCTGTTTGCCTTATGTAGTTAGGCTGAACTACTCAATTTCACACCCGCTGTTTCGCTCTGGTCAAGTATACGTTCCAACATCAGTGTTGGGGCTCGTGAATACATTAAGATTTGTCACACGAAAACAGCGATACTTTCATCAGCTGGGTTGCTATTCGGATGGCTAAATATACCATGGGGACAAGGAAACCCTGGAAGGTTCGATTGAATGTTGAACGAAGTTGCCGACTATGTTGTTCCATCACGTCATTACTTTTGCAGGCCAAATTCTTGCTGGCTGTCCTCCTAGACAACCTTGTTTTGCTTGACGTACAATGGTCTGGTTTGTTCTGTTTCTCACTGAGCGCCAGGGACGCCTGTTTGAGCGAAATGTTGGTTGCAATGACTTCAACACAACGGATTAATGACAAAAAGAATGCATGACAAAAAGTCACTTAAATGTGCCTGAACGAAAAGAGCAAAACTATCAGCCAACCATGAAACATCTTGCCTACCGAATGCGGCTTGGTCACACCTGTCTTGTTTATACGCAACTAAAATGGGTCTCAAACGTTTTCAGCGCGAAATTCAGCTTGAGTACGCAACAGGTTATATAGGCGTCATTTAGATTATGGGTTGCTAATTATTCACAAGTAAACCCATTAATTTCAATTTGCATGATCACCAATTACTGTCACAAACAATTTCGTTAGTTTTTTTTTCACTGCAATAAATCTCAGTGGTTGTAAAAGATAAGCTCTTTTGCTCGAGCATTTATCCGATAAAATACGTTCGTTCTACTCCCCACCGTTTTCTAGTAGCGATTCTTTACTTAAAATTAGTGGAGTGGATTGCAAGTTGTTACCATGCAAAAAGCAGCGTATTAGTTCCTTCCAATTAATCGTGGCAAGTTATCCACATAATAATCCAACATTCTGTATGACGCCCACGCCAAAATGTTCAAGGTCTATTTATGCGATAAGAGCTTCTTGTGTCAATAAACCGGACGATGCTCCTAAATTCCGACTGGCACAAATTCCTCAGGTGATTTTCAGCTTTTTTGCTTGTACAATTTTGTTTTTCATGAAAACGAGTATGTTCCAAAGTTTCATGGCGTATTATGATTTACCTTAGAATTTGAACGAACAGTTCGTCTCACGATCCCAACATATTATTGGATAACAGTTGGAAAACCGCATCTAAAATCTACAATGGTAAGACTTTGTTTACTTCCGGTACCAAAGTTGAGGACTGTTTATTCTGCAGTAAATAAAGCAGAATGATTAGCGACTTGTTAGCTTTGGTTAAATATAGTTGGCAATGGTGTGTTGCTTCATTCGAGGTTATAGATGTATTATCTTAGAACCAATCACATCCCACTGAAGGCTAACGAATAATGTTTCAGATGTTAGTATTTTTGGAGCGCCAGCAGCTAGCCACTAGACAGAAGCTTGGGCTCGTAGGGTTAGCCATAAGCGTATGGTTCATTTCCAGAGCACTTTATATGCCTGCTGTCTAATTACAAATCGTCACAGTTTATTACTTTTCAAAGAATCGAATAAATGACGCTAACAAGATAAATGTCGTGAAGAATGTCGGAAGCAGTACACGATGTTCTGGTTCGACTACACAAGGAACACTATATTAAAGCATCTTCCTACAACTGCCGTGTCGCTGTTTGACAATGAATGCTCGACAACACTTGGCAGTCATTCCTGATATGAGTTTGGCTGTAAGCATCATCCACTCCTAACAAATCTGCACTGCTGCTAACACTTTCACACCGGTCTAAAGCTTCTGACAGACGAGAGAGCGCAAAACGATCTCCCGTCCCAGGTTCTGCATTCTGACCGATTTATTAAAACACTGTGAGGCAACCAGACAACAGTTATCAAAATTAATCAGTTGTTCAGCTACCTGACTTCATACATGTAGTCATATACTCAAAACGATAGTTGCAAACATGCGTCACTTTGTCCGTAACTGTCACTTGCCATAGCATCGCAAAGGGAACGTTTGAAAAATAGGTTTCGCCGGAACAAAATGAGAAACGGCACATTGGATAGAACAGTGTTAAAGACAGTTAGTGATCATGCGGATATATACTGGCCCCTGATTTCACTGGGCAGTGTTCTTAACCGGCCAGTCGGGTGGCTACGAAATCCTCAAAGTGGTGGACACAATCAATCGGTTGTACTTAACGGACTGGTGCAACCACTGATGATTGATCGAAGATTTGATTAATTTTAAGTCGAGCATTACTCAGAGTTGTTCGTATTCTCCACATTCAGATAGGCTTCCTAGCCAGGTTCTTTCGAAAAGAAACATTAGACTCGACTGTCGTTCTTGTTAGAGCGCATCAGTAGTTCATTTCCTTGCCACGAGCAAGATTAAGACTCCGGCCACACTTTCATGAAACAGCTGTGATATTTTAGATTACTAACAGGTTTACTGTGCTCAGGGATTTGGCCTTCTCTCGGAAGTCCTAATTACAAGGTAATCGACGGGAGCTAACAGACAGTAACTGTGTCTTTTGTCGAGACGATCTGGCAACTTATTCACTGCTCACAAGTGACAGTGATTGAGCATTCATATATGATACCTCGGTTGTGTATGTTGTGAGACCACTAGCACGTTGGTCAATACTGTTGTCTCATGAAAGCATGGCCGGAGTCCTTAGCTCGCCCGTGGCCAAGATATGAACTACTGATGAGCTCTGACAAGAACAACGATCGAGTCTGGTGCTTCTTTCCGAGATGGACTGGCTGGAAAGCCTGTCGGAATGCGCAGACTGCGATCATCTCTGGGTGATATTAATATGGGACTAGTATGTGCCTACGTACTCCGTGACCACGTCGTCTCAGGAACTCTTCATGGTTTTGTCCAACCTTGGTTTGAATGCGTTGATCGCATAAGTTAGATGCTCGCGAACAAGAGCACCGAAGTGAAACGATTTGGATGTTTACGATTTTGCATATTCGTTTGGCTGTTACAGTGAACGCACTCAGACAACAAACAAACATGACAACCTATGTTTGATTAAAGTTTTGCGTTGGTTGTATCAATTTTCCTACCGTCAAGCTAACTCAATGACTGCAAGTCCGGGAACCTAAATCCCTGAAATTCAGTTCAAATTGTGGTGTAATCAAAAGCCATTTTTCATTTCCCACCCTATGAGTATGTTTGATCGCAAGTAGACACAAACATTAACGCAAATTAGCATCAGTTGTCCTAATAGTATTTGTGTGAATTTGGTTTCATTTCTCTTAGCTCACAATCATTCAACAGTCGGCCTGCAAAGTCTGTGCTACCAGCTGTGAAAAAGACCACAAACGATTTATTTGCCATATTTATAGCAATGTTCGGATCTTAAACACAGTGTACATTAGGCTAAAGGCTAATTTGTGTCTGCTTGAAACGTTTTCTTAGTCCAGATTATAGATAACATCAGAGTTAGAGTTGTAAATAATGTAAATAGACGCCTCCTCGTTTTTCTAAACTTTCTGGCGTCAACTGCATTCTGTTTTCCTCCCACTGGGTCAATTTATTGTAATTCAAAACGCTTCCAGTCCCACGATACAACCTTCACACCCTCGCCAAAATTGAAACACAAGTTAATTTTTTGAATGCATAATCGTAACTGTTGTTTTGCTTGCTCCTATTGTTTTAGGCAGTCAGCTTTACCGGAGAAGGTTGTCACTCAACGAAACGAACTTACGACCAAATTTATATGACCGTAAAGTGGAAATAAAATGCACGTTTGAATTATTGTAGATTTTTTCAACTAAAAAACATAACTGACTAGCGTCTTGGTTATGTTTATTTTAAATATGCTGTGAGCACATTCAGAAATATTGGTAACAAGGAGTGAAGAATTTCGTGCTAGTAAGTCTGCTGCGTATCACAAAATGCATAGAACAAAACCGCTGGGTGTGTGCTTTTTGAAATATATTTTGCTCCTTCGCAAAGAAGTTTTCACCTCACTTGAAGTGTCTACACTGAGTATTGAACGAATTTTGTTTTCAAGCTATATGGACGAAGTATATTTGTACTACAACTACTGAAGTCAGTGAATGACGGAAATCAGGACCTGATTAGAGCATTTTATGTGACCCTCACTGCTTTTGTTCAGACATGCGTAGTACTCGAAACCTCAGGATGACGAATCGGTAAACTTCCACGTTTTATTCATGATCTAAAAATCCCATTACACAACAAAGCTAAAGTGAGTTAAACACTATTTTAAGCTTTGAGCACCTTACTGGTACACTACAAAGAAACCTAAGGTGGAACATTCCTCTGCAAAACTACGACAAAATTTACACAAAAACAATGAGGAAAAATATAACTACTAGAGAATATGTTAAAGTTAACAGTTAACTTCACTTATTCATTGGACAGCAAAGCAAATCGCACTCTCATCGAGAAGCCGTGATTGAAGTTTGACAGGTAAATGGTTTTAATATGATATGCTACAAAGTAAACAATTAGTGAAAATTTTCGAGACCATTCTTGGAATGATCTTCAGATCAAAACGCAAAACCATCTCGTTGCTCTTTAATGGCTCTTCCCACAGTGTATGTATTAAACCAAGCAAGAAACCTAAATCAGTTCTTGCCAATAAAAGTGTTAACTGTCTGCTCACCCACAACTACGGTGACATATACATCTTTTGGAAGTCCATTAAGATGGTTTTAGCAACCAACTGATCAGCGTACTGGTTGCGACGCAGAAGTCGACTGAAATTTAGCTTCACAGATCAGTGGATACTTTGATCAGACGAGATAAAATCGAACTAGTTTTATCGTTTTGTGTACTCAGCAAGTGTGACCAACTAAGACGGCTAGCGTTGTTGTCACTTGTCACAACGGGATTTGGATCATGCACTACATACATATTGCTTTTTTGCCAAGATTCAATAAGAAATAAATGTGAAAAAATGGGTTTTCTTTAACAACTTCAGCAGAACAAAAAAAAGACATTTTGCGATGTTTCGTTTACTGTCGTCATCCGCAAACGTTTGCGGCTCGGACTTGGGCAATGGTTAAATAGTCGTAGGTGTATTTCGCTTTGAAGTAATGAGTAAGGACGACATTCCTTATTCCCTCCTAGATTTTGATTGTGTTCGTCTATGCTTGTAATGGAAGGAATATGTGCATTAATTGAACTGGTATACGTGAATCAAGTGATGTATCGGTTCAATCTGTTTACTTGTAATATACAAATGCAAAATTAACCTATATGATTACAAACTAAACGGGACTCATGCGTGACTTTAAGGTTTCTGTTCAGCTGAATTACACTAGAGCTTCTTTCGAAAAGAAGCACGCTGCTCTAATTTTGCCATTGTAATAGTTTTTTAGTAATGCTTCGTCCTTTCTGATTGGTATAACTGATAGCAAGCGAACATTTCACTACTCTCCAGAAATTTTCCATTTCGAAACAAAATGATTTGCAAGTAACGGTTCACATATTGGATTGGTTTCAGTTTGAAACCATGAGTTATTCACGTTACTTACCTTGCTTTATATGTAACAACATCCTAAATTAAAATATAGTGAAGTCAATTTGCATCAAAAATGCACATTTTGCACTAAGACAATCGAGTTATCAACAGTTTATAGGCACATATCATTTGCAAATGCAAAACACTTGGTTTTACCAATTCAAACCACACCACAGTTATAAACTGAAAAGCATCAAACAGTGTTTAGTACGGGTGTATTCATTTGCTAGAGTAGTCATTCACCCCTTGGGAACGAATATGGGTTCGCATCGGCGAACAGTAGAACACATTCCCCAGTGGCTGATGTGAATCGGTAAACAAACCATTAAAGAAGAGAAAACTCAGGTGTCATTAATTGCTGGGTGCATTCCAGTAATTGTGTATAGAATTAATCCCATTGACTTGTTTACTGTGTTGTTCGGTTGCCTCGATCCCACACCACTGGCTATCCGTATAGGTATGTTGAAAAAACAAAGGGAGATAGCACTGTGTTCGTCAGTGGTAAGTAGTCGCTTAATCGATCGTGGAGATGACTTTAGAAACACGTATTCCCCTCACTTAAATGTCCTTGCCAAATCCAACTGACAAATTTTCCGGCTGTTGTTATCATGCATCAGTAGAGATAAACTGATGTTTTCTAGCCCAAACTTGTACACTGAGGAAGAGCTTCCTTAAGTTATCGTACCAGTTATCAACTTACATTTCCGTTTGTATGCGGTCATTTTTCCAAACAAATTTTGACCTTCAAACTATAGGATAGCTCCTTTAATTACACTTTTATAAACTGGATCACTGATAACATCATAATGTGATTCACGTTATCTGCAGACAGAGTGTCGATCAGCTGGATGAGATGGAAAGTCCCGATGACCTAGTGGAGTAGAATGGCTCCAAAATACTGTTATCAGTATATAGTTATCAAACTTTTGGCAGTATAACATGAAAGGTCAGAATACCCAAAAACAAAACTGTTTTGAGTATCCGGGCGTTTGTTCAATCGTTTGTGTTCACCCAGTGTACCTTATCATTTTGCATAGCACTGACCTTCTATACACAGCAGCAATACAGCTTAAAATCTTGAATTTATAAACCAAAACGCCAGCCGAAAAACCAACAAACAATCTTAGCAATGAACGAAAGAGCGGGCATCCATTGATAAAACAAACAATCACGTTTTTGTGTGGTATAAGGATAGAGTAAAACTATCAAACACAGTTACATGAAGAGACCGTGTCATATTCCTAGCCAAATTGACTGTGGGATACTTAACACAATAAGGTCAACATAAAGTTCTGTTATGTAAACGAGAAGATGGACAAGTAATAAAAAATTTTGGTGGATTATACTCAGAAAGCAAAAACAAAATATCAATACTTTTACAAGTGTTGAGAGATGATAGTAATATTGTGTTCACTTCAGGAGGTTAGGTAAAGCGTCCTGGAAAGAAGACGTGAAAAAAAGAATAAGAAATGAGACTTCAGAAAATCCTTCATCCGCTTATTCATTTGTTTATTTATTCCGCAATTTATTTATTTATTAACGATTGGGTTGAATGTTGAACAAAAGGATTAAAACGATGTAAAAAAACAACGCACATTTTAGAGCAGTGAGGCTA
>JTDE01000144.1:352861-363514 GCA_014338405.1 Paragonimus skrjabini miyazakii
GGATCGGCACAAAATTGTAACAGTTCAAGTACTCCTCAGTCTAAGTTTGTTTCCGGGTATACGGGCCGCTGTACGGAGCCGCTGTTCTGGCGCTTCATTAAGATACCTAAAAACACCATGGTTTCATCTTGCGGGTGCTGAACGTTGAAGCTAATTTTGTAATTCCGCTTTTCCTTTTAGTAGAGTATACTCGTTGCAATCTGCTTGGTGTTAGTAAATATCGTGATGTCGTAAACATAACGCCGGTAAAAGTGTGTCTACCTAATAATAGTATCTTTGTTCTGCTCCAGTTGGGCGACGGACATATCGGCTAGTAGCGGGTGGAATGGACTTTTACACAGCAGCATCATCGATCTGTGTTCAGCCAGTTCCCTGGAAGTAGAACTTCATGTTCGCTATGCATAGGAGGAGAAGGGGTTCTAACTCAAATGTAGGCAATCCTATGTTCAACTGACGTAAGCCAATATACTGACAAATTAAATCAACCGCTTACATCAAAGGAACGTTTATAAACTGTGAAGCTACGTCAGTTGTTTACAAACTGTTATGAACTCACAACCATTCGGTCGATCTCGAGCATATTCAAAACCTATTCTCCAATTGTTGGATCAAGCGTCAGCCTTAGACTTTTCTTCGAAGAGAACACCAGCAATATGCTATATGAGGCAGGTGAAAGCAACCAAATCAGCTTAGGTAAAAAAATATTTACTAAGAGAAAACCATTTGAATGTCTTTCATATATGGTCGACAAAAAGCCTGTAAGGCAACTAACACCTGAAAACTGGGTCGACACACGCCATATGAATGCTTTGTTAAAATCGTTTGCATTAATCTAGTCTTTGGAATACAAAGCAAGAGTATGACAAGAGTATGGCTGGTATCCTCAAGTAGACGGTTCTTGAGTAGAAAGAGGATTTTTCAGCACTTCCAGTGAGGAATTTATATGTGTACCTCATTGGAGGTGCTGAGTGTTGTTTTTCAGTTTCAGAACTGCCGCCTATTCTTCTAACGTGTGAAGTGTGCGTGATGCGCCATATGTCCTAGATTTGGCAGTCATTCGCAAAGAAATTGTTCACGGCCATCCTTGGGGTAGCGCTTCTATCACTCCAACAGACGTCAATTATTTTAAAACGCATGCATCGTTTTCAATGTCAGTCACAAACTTTGTGATAAACGACAGAGTTTGACCTCTTGGGATGCGTCGTTTCCTGACTGCGAAAGAAAAGTGAACAGTGGGAAATGTTATTCTATCACATACCCATTGTATAAAGAACGGATGTTCAAGATGATCAAGCTGAAACCGAGCACTACAGTTTAGTTCCACATTCCTAACCTTGTCCAAATTCAGCAGTTACAATGTCATTGTTATTGTCAACGTCACTGATCACCATCCAACTTATGAAAATATAGTACAGATTGAACGTTCTGTGTTCACATCCTAAGCTCGTAAATTTACTTTTAAGTCTTAGTTAGTTTCATTTCTTTAACTCTTTCTATATCCACAATTTCAAATTCTTTTCCTTCAGGAATTAGTGGTTACGTAAAACTTCAACAACAAATTATACTGCTGATGGTGAAATTTATCGAATTGTACAAAACTAAAATAATCAACCGGAAATGTTTTCGTTTTAAAGTTGATAGTGTCAATCCCACCCAACAGCACGGGATTACTAGGATGTATGAACTAGTATCATATATTCTAATTTGTTGAGTTATATTTTTTGTCACTGAATAATTCATTCAATCGGCGTTTTTGGTATTAATCGACAGAATTAACTATGCATTAGAAATACTGATGTGGCTACACCCAAAACATTACCCAATAGGTTCATATGTTGTTACGGATGGCAGAAAGATGTTTGCTCCACGTTGCTGTCTATCTTGATCTGGTAGATTTCTCTTCCAATTTAAATGTTCAAGGAAAATGTGAATAGTAGCAAACAAAAAGAAACTTGAACTGACCTACTGGCTTGCAATTCCACCAGATGTGCATGTTTGGTAATTTGTGAGAACGACCTAGAATTAAACGTGGTGCAAGCTTTCTCTTAATTACCAAACTATCGAGTAAACGTTTTAAACTTTCAGCCGTTCCACGTTCCGCGGAGCTTAAGGTGAATTTTGTATTTCACACATAAGCGTCAATTCCGTCGTTGGTTTGTTTCAATCATTATGAAGGTAATTCGGACTTCGTCAGTTTAAGTCCCTCACCATACAACGTATCATAACGAATATAACTTTCCACAGATTTCACCAGGTTTTTGCATTCGGCAACACATAACCTGGTTTTTTAAGTAACACTGCCATCAGAACGTTGGTTGGAACAGGGATGGTATGTTACTTGACAAATGTTAATGAGTACCCATGCACTGTGAGGGAGCGTTTTTAAAATAATCTTGTTATATTATACTGGCCAGAAACATGTGAACTGTATGTGTCATCTTGTTCACGTAAGTATGCGCCATAGTGGTACTGCTCCGTGTGAGTTACATCTGACTTTAACAAGTAGCAACAAGAAATAGTCATCTTCTTCTCCATCTTTGGAATGGTTCAAACTTGAGTGAACCTGATTCGAACCCAAAATTAGCTTAACGACATCATCTAGCCACCAAAAGGTTTAGGGTGTCGCCCATATAGTGTTAATATGACAGGCCTCTCACGTAGCACAGCTTCCGTTTTAGTCATAAGGAAGTCGACAAGTTTAAAACTAGGTGGACTGTTCACTAAAAAACCGTTCAGCTATATGAAAGGAAATGTTCTGGGGTTGCCTTTGACACTATGATACATAACATCAATAATGGTATTAGTTCACACTCTGCGGTGTTATGCGGCACATCTGTTTGATGCAGTCACAAGAGGTGGAACGTTTGTACATAGGGTAACAACGTAAAAGAACATAGCTCGTAAACACTACGCATCATTAACTATAAACAAGCAGCCTAAGTTTATCACAACCAATATTTATACGAATCGACACGTGATTGCAAAATTTGCTGTCACTGGGGGACGAACCAACATTCAGTTATTCGTATAAAAAGACATATTTGAAGGTTGACAGATGTACAAATTGTAACTTCTGGTTTTCCTTCACATGTTGACTGACAGCATTTGTAATGTCCACTGTTCATAGTCCTATTTTGTATATCATTTTTGTACGTTTCGTTCACACCGTCTTATTACTTCCATTTGTGCCCCCGTTTGAAAGAACCACCATCGTGTTCAAGTCTGACTGACAACAAGAATAAACGAGAGTTTGCACACATCGTCTGTCTTCTCTTTTTTGGTGGAATTGCCGCGGATAAAGTAATTTCGCGGCGAAATCTCTTAGCTCTGCCTAACTGCCGACCTCCCATCACTCAACATTTCTCATCTCACACCATGTGGGGACTTATTTATCCGAATTTGTCCGAATCTACTCTCTGACCTTGTTCTTCTTTTGTGTGTGGTGACATATTCAACTCAACGGACCTCGATTTGTCATTGAGTCGTTCTATTTTCATCGATACTTCTTCTTGTTCAATTTTATGCATACCTCTTTGCACCCACTCGTTACCATCACAGTTGTTCTTTGGTATTATCACATTTTTGGTTACTTCTATCATTTAGTTGATTTGATCAACACACATTCCGTTTTGTTCTTTGCATCAAAAATACCCCCAAACTTGTTATAAAGTAAGGGTTTGTGAAACATTTGCCATGACTACCTAAACAACCCAAAACCTACCCTCTAGTCCGATGAGACCCTGGCTATCGACTGTCGAAACTTCGTGTGATTTTAAACAGCTTGTTCTGAGGTTGCATTTACTTTGCTAGCTGCTAATCTTGATATTTAACAGTCATACAATCCGTTCCATTCTTGTCTGTTTCTCCAGATGGTGATCTCTTACCCTGTGTATGGTGTTCAGTGATGAGAACGTTCGAACCATTACTCCTGAAGATTTCGCTTGACTTACATCTTTCCACTATTCTACTCTTAATGAATACAGGAACATAGCTTTCAAAATATACATCAGTCATATCTCTTTCAAAAGTCACGTTCTCACTTTCTTTTAACTGCATTCTTGTTAGTGAAAACTGGATTTCAGTTAACTCCATTTCATTTCCGGAATAAAATCATTTAACGCTTTTCACCCCTTCGATACTAGCCTGTATATCAAAAAAGATGTA
Source organism: Paragonimus skrjabini miyazakii (assembly GCA_014338405.1). Taxonomy (NCBI): domain Eukaryota; kingdom Metazoa; phylum Platyhelminthes; class Trematoda; order Plagiorchiida; family Troglotrematidae; genus Paragonimus; species Paragonimus skrjabini miyazakii. The sequence goes on from JTDE01000144.1 coordinate 357,026, forward strand.
ACCTTGAAACAACATGCTTATCTAAGACATTAAGATAACAGGATGCAAGCATTTTGTTTATTCTCATTGGTCGATTACATAAAACATTCGGTTATTTAGGTTAAGCGCGTAACGACAAAACAATGAAACGAACGAACATCACATGGTTGCAATCAGGGTTCACTGCCAGGGTAACGAAATTGATTATATCAGCACCTTTTGCCAACAAAAGGCCGGTGCGTGACGCTCGATCAACAATGCCTCAGAGAATGTCAACAGCCTGGGATTGCGGTTACGCAATGGGACTGAACGAAGTGACGGGGTCAACCACATGACCTGTTGCGATTAGGTGTTTCGCGATCGAAGACGCCGGATTTCTGTTCGACTGTTGGCATACTGACCCGCGTTGAGTCATTCTTTGCACTAGCCACTTGGGGATGTGATCCGCCTTCCTTTGTCGTAAGTTTCGGTCCTTTTTGCCAATGTATGAGTCACCGCAACCGCAAGTGAAATGGTAGATAACATGAGAGGCAGAGTTTTCCGAGAGAGAACGATCTAGGCAATGGAGACTCATCCTGTAAGTGGATAGCAACAGGCGCAATTCCGCTGCGGGCTATGTGCGATCAATGGCTGACTTCAACTTTGGACTTACATCAGTAATACTATTACCTAAGACAATATTACTGGAACACTACAGTAGCTTTATGGTTTCAGTCGTTCAGATGAGAAACGAAATTTTGCAAGATACCAAAGTAGATCGTCGAACTCCTACCAGTGGAGAAGTTTAATCACTATTTGTTGCTTTTACCTCGAATTATACGAACACATGGTGACACGGCATCTGTGCAGTAGAATGTGATAACCATGTGCAATCAAAGCAATATAGTCCAATATCAGAGAGAAGACTTATTTGCACATGATTGTCATTTAATTGGGACACAATGGCTGAACCGTTGACAAAACATCTCATCTTTTCCCTTAACAGTACATTCACCGCGGACAAAGCAAACACTCAATTGGTTAACCGTCTGTTTTTCGCTGACGGCTCACTATCTACAGTCTAAACTATCGGTCCGTAGTTCATCCATGGTATCCACCCGGTCTTCTGTAATTAATTTGCAGACTTTATGAGTTCCATGCCTCTACACTTGTCTAACTGAATCGGGCAGGATTATCCGTAATGGATTAAACTAGTTTCGGAAAATCGGATCGACAGCACAAGCATGAATCACTTGATTGACTGTAACCATCATAGCAACTTGAATAAACTTTCACCAAACTTTGTAATGTTTCACTAGGATGGTAAAATTTGTTCGTCTGAGAACACTGACCATTTTCGAAACCGTAGTTAACAGGTTAACCAAGACAGCTTTATACCACCCTTAGCTTTCTCACCCAATTCCACTATTTTGGTCATTGGTTTACTCACCTGATCAATGTTGAACTGGCTAACAACTCACAAGTATGAAGAAAATCTACGAACTTTGAGTAGAGCCGTGATTGTGATATAACTTTCACCTTGCAAGTTTATGAATGTAGAAGCCTGATTAGGTTATGCCAATTGCATAATTGTTTTGCTTACTACTTGATGACTCATAATGAGCTTTTGAATTAGATCACCATAAAATTCTTCATCTTTCACAATACGCTTTATCGTGATTGTACGTTAATCAACATTTTTTCTAAATTTTTCACTGCAACAACGTACTCGTGAATCATTTGTGATTGGCGCGTACACATGATAGCTCCCTTGGTTAAAAAAAAATGAAGATTCATTGTTGTATTTATTATAAAATGTAGGAGAACGTTCGGAGTTGCAAAACTGAATTACTCAGTTAATGGACATTGGTTCATTCACATGCAATACGCGAATAATAATCTATCTTCAGGTTTCATATGGCATCTACATCGCATAACACATTATAACAGGTTCAATATGCCATCTTCCTTTAAGATGGTATGGTGACCTGACTACACATCATCACTGGTGAAATTTGAGGTAACTTCTAGTTAATGACTAAACCTAGTTTTTGTTGGGTTGATAATCTTTAAAGCATTGGGTCCCAGAGATGAATGTAACTGAGGAAGTCAAAAACCAAAGACTGTCACATGACTAAGACCAGTCTTGCATTTTCAGGAGTTGCACAACCTGCAACCTAGGAGGCTGGGTGGCAGCCGGAAAAGATCATCAATTTCTGGGTCGAATGAGCACAGATAATGCTGTTTTCACCCACGACATTCTTTATGGTAATCAACTGTCACTTCGAAAATCACATGACATATCACGTCATCGTTCCCAATTGCTCTTTGTCACTTAGTTTTCCTCTTTCAAAATCACAATTAAGCTCATTTTTTGACATAGCGAATGTTGCGCTTATGCTCTTGATTATTGGTACGAACTTTTTCAAACTCTCTCCAGGATTGATGTTCCAACCCGCCAATCAGCTCCGAGTTAAATAATTTTTGCTTATAAGTTATAGAATGCCAATGACGTCATTCATTCCAATGAGTATTGTCAGGTCTGACAGTACATTGAGTTCAGAAGCAAGAAGATGATAGCTATACAGAAAAGATTGATCAAGACTGCCGTGATTACGGTCTCTAAAAAGCAGGTATTTTTGAACCTTTCTTTGAAAGGCGATCATATCACAACCGATGTAAGTCAAAAGTTACAGTCTGCTCTAACTCGTAAATAACCTGCGGCTAAATTGCGGTTGCTACTCACAACTAGGAGTGTAGCTCAGGTTAGTCATAATCGTGTCCCACCGTATTGTTCTGTCTCACATGGAATCCATCACTTCACTTGCAGTTGCGGTGATGTCTATATCGGTAGAACAGATCGGTGTCTACGACAAAGAATGGCTGAACATATGCCTAAGTGGTTGGTGCGCGCCATAACGCAACAGGCAATGGCAACAGAACGAGTGAGACGAAATCCGACCTCATCCATAGCAAAGCACATCATGGAAACAGGTCACGTTGTTAACCCCGCCAATTCGTTTCATATGTTGTTGCGCAATCGGAATCCGAAGTTACTTGCCTTCTCCGAAGCAGTCTCAATCAATCCTCGCCGTTGGGTCCTGTGTGTGCATGAACTGTTGACTCACGCAGTCTGTCTGCCTTGGAACTGATAACAGTCCTTGTTTTGTATAAACCTAATTGTTTCTATTGTTGTTGCTATCCGCATGTCCTATATATTCTAATGTTCTACGTTCGTGACTTAAGAGAGTAAGCAAAATGTTGACATCTCGTGATGTATGTCTGCTATCGTTACCGGTGAACTGGATCAAGGGAACGCAGTGTTTTAAACTCTTGAGCTGTTTCATTGGACGGATGTTTCAAAAACTTCTCCAGAAACTTATTTGAAACGATGACCACTTTTCAAGTGTAGTAACTCCAGAGATGTATGAAAAGTGGAAAAACAAATATATTTCTGACAACGTAAAAGTACTTCACTTAGTGCGATGGAATCTTTTTGCAGTAGGCAAGGCGCTGACGAGGTTGCTGTAGGTTCGTAGAGTCCTTTATGATTTACGTTTAAAAAACACGTTACTGATCTCCGAAGTGTAGTAACGTAAGTTAGATTTGAACGGGAATCATTGCTTTGATACCGAACGGCTGTTGACCTCAGTAGTGAGTAGAACTTTAGGGATTAGAAAAGTAGTTTGATAACAGGGTTATGGCTACTGATTCAGCTGGATCTTGATACTAACTAACTAGGGCTAACTATATGATCCGCGTGTCTTTTGAATTTACACATTCACGTTACTCAGGTAATCACAACAAACATAGATAAATGAACCATGGCCTGGAACTGATGAGTGAGGCATTGAACGATCAAAAATGATAGAGATATAACCTTCAAATGAACACACGAATATTTCTACTAATGTCCATCTGGAGGCCAATTCTCTGTTGAACTACCTCTCTCCTCCCGACCACTAATCGTTAGCAGGAATTTTCGTAAAAATATGTTCAAAGTGTTGGGGAACTGTGCTGCAGTTTGACGGGTTCTCGAATACTCTGTATGAAGAACGCTCACTTCATTTGGTGCCTCTCTTCTAGTTGAGTAAAAAAAAACTACACGTAAATAAACTATGTAAATAAAATTCCTCAACGCAGTAGGGTCGCTAGTTACTCCCAAGGAGTATGTCAAAATGTTAGCCACTTCTTTTATACACATATATAACCGGCGCATCACCAGAAGAAGTGTTATCATTGTGTCAATATCAAAGATATGTAGGTTCAACTTTTGCCGGTGGTATATCCATTGGTGACGCTGAAATTTCCGGAAAGTAGTAGCTCTATAGTTGTTGCGTCGTGTTACTACAATCGATCGCAGATGTCGCATTCCCACAGAATTTCCAGTCGGCCACTTTCCAAAAGGACCACTAGGCTCGAGTTTCGCTCTAATGAGAACAATCAGTTGTAGATGATGCTCAACTTGAAATTAACCAAATCCCCGATTACTCATCAGTAATCTGAAATTTCGCCTAGCAGGTTTAATGAGATCGGAGGTGTCAATTTATCAGGGAAGTCCTAATCGTCAGGTTATCGATTGGAGTTAACAGGACAGTAACTGTCTCCCATCGAGACGATCGGGCAACCTGATCATTACTCACAAGCGAAAGTGGTTGAGCGTTCATATATAGTAATTCGGTCGTGCCTAACGTGAGATCAGTGGCGCAGTGGTAAACACCGTTGCCTCATGAACAGCGTAGCCGTGGTTCTAGTCCCGGCAGTAGCAACGATATGCACTACTGACGAGGTCTAATGGGAGCGAAACTCGAGTCTAGTGTTCTTTTCGAAAGGGGCTGACTGGAAGGTTTATGGAAATGCGACAGCTGCGATCAATTGTTCCACTTGAAAATACCACTACAGTTGGAATGACATCTAGATAGGTAGATCAGATCGTTGCTTGCAACGAAATATGGGAAGCACTCTCCTGAGCGGTTATTGACTGCACTATCCAAAACTATATGTTGAATGCAACTAGCACAAATATCCTGACTTTGTAGATTACCAAACGGATCCTGGCAGTCGGTCAAACTATTCACGAGCTTGCTAAACAGTCACAACCCAAAATTGCCTGTGATTGGAGAAGTAATGCTATACAGATCGCAGACCGCAGAAGGCGCTGAGATGTCATTAGTGCGCAAAAAAGAAAGTATATTTTGTTAGCTCATTCAGCTTTCGTTTCCATGTACATTTTGTATAAAATTCGTTGGTTTTATGTTGTCAGTTAATGACAGCAAAATCAAAATGTTAACACCTTCCAAAATGTCTTCTCTCTGCTTCTATTAAGTGGATGAAAGGAACCCAGTGTATTACTTTTCAATCAATTAGACAATGCTGGATCCACAATTTGACGACTGGATCTTGTGAACGCTGTCCACAGTGATGTTAAAAGGTATAGCCGGTCGCGCAACCGGAGTAATGACGAATGTTTATGAACCGGGTGAACGGCAACATAGTTAGTTTAACTCTTATAGCCGCTTTTCTTACCATATGTCATCTGCCAACATTATAGGTTGATTAGTTCAACAAAATACTTACCTACACTGAAGAATTCTGACTGTTTCTGTCCAACAAATAAGAAATATGTTCCAAATGGTTACAAATCCCCACGGGAGTTATCAGAAAAATGGTGTAGCGAACCAGTCCGTTTTCGGTCACTCATGATCAGGTCAGTTACGTAACATTTGAATAAATAAGAGTTGTCAGGACGAAATGAACAAAAACAAGTAGCAAGTTCAAGTGAAGTTAGACGCGTATTGGCAGAGACGGCTACAACGTTTTGATACGATTACGTCACAATTATGACGCAACTGTTGCCATGGCGCTTTGATCGGTCGTGGTGTGAGTGGTTAATCATGATAATTTCAACGTCTGAACAAAGCGCTTCTGTGCGCACAATGGTGGATTATTTATTTCAAATTGAACATCACCCACAATTGATCACAGCTGTCGCATTCCCAGTCGGCCCCTTTCGAAAAGAAGCACTATATCATTTTAAATATATGTTTCCATTTTTGGCGCAAGATTTACCATTTCATGCAAAAGCAAATCACTTTGGTGCATTAGAATTTCCACGTTAGAATCTTGGACGTGACGGCAAGACAGCGATTGGTCCAACTAACCGGAAGGGACAACCAATCCTAATTAAAGCACTTCGCATTGGCTACTTTGATAGAAGAAGTGGTACGGGTTATTCAAGGGTTGTCAGCGGCTTTGCTTAATGAGAACGGGGTAAGCGGTCAAAGTAGAGCACAGATTGTCTGACCCTGTCCCTAATTATTCATCAAACTGCGGACCGTATTGGTTCCTTTGACAAGTAAAGGGGTGCGGTGGTTAGGAGTGCCTGTTGATCTCATGTCCAATAGGAGTGAGGTTTAGGGTCGTGGTAGATTTCGAGTTGTAATATGAGAGTGAATCAGTTTGTGAGGACATTTTCATTAGTTCTGTTGCATACCTGGCTGACGGACGCAATTACACTCGGATCAGTCCCGA
>JTDE01000144.1:363696-375144 GCA_014338405.1 Paragonimus skrjabini miyazakii
CGGTAGTTACAATGCCACACGCGCGCTCGCGATTTTGAATCACAATTCCAGCTGAGTTCGAGAAGGAGTTATCGACCACAACGATCAGTCGATACTTGGATGGCCGATGCATAACTGTCAAAAAACTGTGCCAATTGCCCGTTGGCATGAACTCAAATGAGAATTTGGAGCTACAGCGACTGTTTGCATATCGACTGATGGAGTGTTATGCAAATTCAAAGACTATTTACTAGATAGATGAGATAAATTTAAATTTGTTCCGTACGAGGTCAATGGGACGTTCACTAAAAGGAACGAGAGCATGCATCACTGTAACAAACAGCCGAGGCCGTAATCTCCATTCGATTGGAGCTATGACATCAAGCTCGATAGTAGGTTATACGACGAGGCGAGGAGCATACAACAGCAACGATTGCAAGGGCTGGCTACGAACCCTGCTAGATCAATTGAAGATCAGTACACCCATGTCAGACATTGTGCTAATATGCGACAACGCACCGTGTCACACTGACTTGGAAAGTGTGTTTACTGAGGAGTTATATAATGGAGGACAACTGTTACGACTGGCACCCTATTCGCCCATTTTTAATCCAATTGATAGTGTCTGGAGCATGGTGAAAGCAAGAGTCAAAAGGCAACTACAGGTGAACCACGAGACAATAATAAACGGGGATCCCCAGGGTGTGCAAAGTCAACAGGAGTGGAGAATGGAAACCCTGGAAAGAGTAGTCATCTCTGCTATCTGCGACGTCACCGGGGTCCACTGCTCTAGCTTTGTTGGTCATGCCGAACGATGCTGTATGCAGGTGATGAATGGTGAAACGATGGGGTCATATCCGTAAACGCCCATCTTCTCAATGAACGAAGAATGCTCTATTCAGAGCAACCACAAATTGATTTTGCACTTCCTACTTTTTGGAAGTTAGCCCTGAATAAACTAATGCATGGCCTATGAGTGTGCCTAGATTATGTAAGATTTTCGATTGTTGTATGGGCGGTAAAGAACAACCGAGTTGTCCGCATACTTTACACGTTGGAAATGTTTTTGCGACGGAAAACGCTAAAACACTGTTTCGCAAGTTTTAAAAGTAGCATGATTGCTGGGAAAAATTCACCGGTGACACGACCAGTTGGTGGCTATTCCTATTCAGCCATATTGTTCTACCAACTTCACTGAGTTTGTGATAAACGACATGACCAACTCGCAAATGAGCTATTAAATACGAAAATGCATTATTGTATTTTTCCTCAAAGTACTATTCACGGGAATGGATAGTGTATACGTCCGACTAAATGTAACCACCGGGTTCTAGTGACCGCGACCTTGAGTGAATGTGAGACATGGAAATGCAAATAACAATTACAGAGTTTTTATATCAGTTCACTCGAGTAGCGAAATGAAATAGTGTGTTTGCACGTGTTATGTGTTAATGAAAACATATTGGACTGATTGGCCAACTCAGGCAAGTCATTCTGTGTGGCTGTGGAAAAAGACATGTAACTATTGAACAGAAAAGTAAAATCATTACATACTGTAGCAGAGATTTTTCCTCTGGAACAGATATACAGCTCAAACAGAGTTAAGAACAAGGTGAGGGAAGGGATCGAACCATGAAAGGCATCAGTTAATATGACGAGTGGCCCATGATTTCTTCAAATACTAGACGAGGCTGGACTACGTCGATTCTGCTGGCTAAAGTTTGATTTATTTGACTACAATCAACCCTGTTGTGCAAGTATCATGTCTTAAATTGATAATCAGTTCATGAACCTATTGGTTATGAACCCTAAACGACCCGAGACTAATTGAGAAAGCAGGGCAAGTAGACGGTTGGAAGGTAGCAGCGAAATTACGTATTTCGAAATATTCCCACATTTAGTGGTGACGCCTCTCACAACGATGTACAATGCAGTATAGGGCGGATTGGCTTGACCCTCCGATCGAAGTTGTCTTCTTTTGTATACGATGGCCAGCCCAGCACTGTTCTGACTGATCCTTGGGTCCGGTTGGTTGATTACTGTTGAGTTTAGATGCCAACTCCAAATGAGGTCAACCAAATATCAGACCGAGTTGCCAGGGCACCATTTAATGAGTGATACTGGGTGATGACACAGGCTTCTTTCGCGATCTAACCTGGCGACCACGGGGTGAGGAGTGTCACCGAACGAAATCAACCGAACAACACCAGTTGCGTTATTGTGTCATTCTGACCTAACCGTTGGACTGGGAATAGTTTGGCAACACGGAATAGAGAAAACCCACTACATGCCTTTCTTTACACAAAAACATCAATGTTTTTCGACTGTGACGAGGTGGAAACGTAATATGAACTTCGTTCGGTGATACTCCTCACCCCGTGATCGTCAGGTTAGATTGAGAAAGAAGACTGTGGCAACAATACGCCAGTCATCGCTCCTTTCAAATGCTTCGATAATACGTCTGCGTGTATCGGGACTGATCCGAGTGTAATTGCGTCCGTCAGCCAGGTATGCAACAGAACTAATGAAAATGTCCTCACAAACTGATTCACTCTCATATTACAACTCGAAATCTACCACGACCCTAAACCTCACTCCTATTGGACATGAGATCAACAGGCACTCCTAACCACCGCACCCCTTTACTTGTCAAAGGAACCAATACGGTCCGCAGTTTGATGAATAATTAGGGACAGGGTCAGACAATCTGTGCTCTACTTTGACCGCTTACCCCGTTCTCATTAAGCAAAGCCGCTGACAACCCTTGAATAACCCGTACCACTTCTTCTATCAAAGTAGCCAATGCGAAGTGCTTTAATTAGGATTGGTTGTCCCTTCCGGTTAGTTGGACCAATCGCTGTCTTGCCGTCACGTCCAAGATTCTAACGTGGAAATTCTAATGCACCAAAGTGATTTGCTTTTGCATGAAATGGTAAATCTTGCGCCAAAAATGGAAACAGATATGTAAAAAGGTATAGACTCGAGTTTCGCTCTCATTAGAGCTCGTCAGTAGTGCATATCTTTGCTGCCGCTGCAGTCAACTGTGGGTGATGTTCATTCTGTATGAAAACTTTAGTATACACCGGTCACATGATAGTAGTCGCATTCTTGTGCTCACGATGAGTCGTTGCATTATTAGGCAGTAGCCGCCTTCTACACCGTTCACGTAACCAAGTTCCAGTAAAGCACCTGGACAATTCCGTTGTTCATACCATTCTTTCGACAGCTGATTTTTGGTCAGGAATAAACTGACTTTGTTCTGAGGAGCCACTTGTATTCGAGTCTCATCCTCATGGATAACACAGTCGTTTTACATCAAATAGTGGATAAAAAGTTTTCGTGGATGAGACTCTAATACATTCAGCGAAAACACTCCGCCACTGTTAGTGACTTTCGACTTCATTATCCAATAATAAAATCAATGTCTAACACATACTTCACTTTTATTGCCGTCAAATTATAGAACTATACTTATGGCTAACTTACTTGCTAAGTTGAACAACGAACAGAAACATGTATTCTGCATTTCTTGCGTTTGGTTTCGTCAAGTATCACCCTAGGCGAAGTATAGGATGGTCCTGTCTAAAGTTCGACCGCATCGAATGGGTGGTATCCGTAACAATCAACGTGATCAATCAGACTTTGAGAGCAGAACTCAATGTCTCGCATACCTTTGATGAACACGACTGACATGATTTTTCTCTTGTCTTTAAACAACTGAATTACTGTCCCGACTTACTACATAATTGATACATAAAATTCAATAATATACGTTTTATATTGTCTTGCCTTATTACCTTCTACAATTCCTATACGTTCGATGGTTATTCTATTCCATTTAATCCCAGTCATCACAGCACCGTTGAACAAACATTTCGATCAGGCGTATTTCTTCAACTGAACTAAACTTCGCTCAGTTACTCTGTCCTTTCATGCTACCAGTGGACAACATTGGGGTGATAAAAATATACTCGTTTCCCTGGGGTGGTCTAGGTCAAAAGAACCCGAGAAGACCGAGTGGACAGACATGACCAATGCAACTCTGTCTCAGGGATCCACAAATCCACATCCTTTTAAGAGTACAGGTCGACGTAACAATCAGAGTGACTGACTGAAACTTAGGTTTGTCCAGACTAGTAGGATTTTTGGAAATTATGTGCAAGTATGATTTACCAAATAGTGAAGAAGTTGCAACTGTCAACACCCTGTGGCTCTTTCGCAGTTAACTGAACTGGCAGGTCTATCAGTGATGATTAAACTTATTTAACCTAAAACAGACAATACTTTGAAACAGCAATCCTGAGTCAATAATACGCATCCTGTGCGTCATATTAACGCGAATCAGCCCGATATCCTGCTAGCCAGGTTAACCTTGAAATATTATTGACGGACCTGTGAGCCTCTATTCTGTTTTACTGAGTGCTGAATTAATCGGCGATGGTTTGGCTTTGTGAACCAAAAATCCGTAGGAGTATCACTTCACTAACATGCATCTAGTATGATATAATTGGGTAAGTATTCAAACGTAATTTGTGTATATTCACCCCTCAAAAGGAACATGAATTTCACGACTGCCCAAGGAATGTGCAAGCAATTCCGTGACCCTAACGTATCTGAAGATAAATACAGACGTGATTCAGCCTTAACGACGTGTGCCTTGCTTAGTACATTTATTCAATTTTAACTCACCTCATGTGGATGAAAGCGTGATTAATCTTTCACACCGTACATATTGTTTTAGGAAGCAGTCACATTTTGTCACGTTTCCAATACAATTTAGAAAAAGTTTGGTCAAATTCTATATTTCGCATTATCATCATGGGCGGTGTTGGTTTAGCCAAAACATCGTAACGTCATTCCCAAACTGACTGGTTTCAAACACTGATGCTGTCAGATATTCTAACACCTGGGTCACACCTTGTTCAATGTGCCGGTAATGCATGTGCTCAGAATTCACTGACGGATAAATTATTAACTGTTTGTGATTGACTGATTGATTGCAACTGGTTCGTTAATAAAAATGAAGTTACAAAAAGGTCAACTTGTTTAAACTGCAGTATGCCGGTTGACCTTCCTAGGTGCCTCAGAAAGCATTGAGATCATCGGGTTCAGAATAGGTACGTAGTGAAGGAAAGGTGAACCCGATCAGCTGGCAACACAACCTGTCTACTTCATCCAGCTCATATAAAATGACTCGCACTGGTTAGCGCAATGCGAAATTCGGTGTGAGTACAACACCCGTCCTGTTATTGAGGTTCTATTAGGGATTGACAACGCAGACGGTAACAATGCTCAAAAACGAATAGACGCATTGATTTTGACAATTTGTTACTTAGTAGCTTATAGTCCGATCACATCGATTTCTTTACAATCAAAGTGACCATGTCGCGAACTTGTTGAAAGCGTTTGTCTAAACCGGCATCATGAAACGTGCGATGTTGCATGCTTGACTGTAACGCCGCTATAAACACTCTTAACATTGAACCACACCTAACAAATAGCTTTATCCATCTATTGTTCATATAGTGAGAATACTTAATCATATTTCCTCTTTTTATGACACTGATTACGACTGTTGTGTAGCAGACATGTTTTCAGAATTATTGTATATTGAAAACTTTCCCTACTCTACTATGGCCGAAAGCTAGTTCTCATAATATATCACTCAAACTGTTCGGACAGACCCGACAACTCATCTTTTATATGCAAAGTTTACGGCTAGTGTGCTGAAAAATGATAGTGAAGAAGTGCTTTCCCCCGAAATTCTCAACATATTGATTGGTTCACTGACCCTTAATGAAGTAACAAATTGTCGGCAACACTTTCACTGATGTTCCATAAGCTCAAGCTGCAAACTAAGCCCTCCTTAGGTGCTACTCTGTGTATCTGTTGGCCAATCTAGTTCCAAAATGTATTTTCTAATTTTCACGCCATCGACAAAAGAAAATGGACTCGTAACAGTAGAATTCTCACTGGGCATTTCATATGGGTATCAGTTCATTGACTATAATATGTATAAACTGAGGCACATAAGTGGAGGTGTTCTTACAACCTACATGATTTTGATTACGGCAAAACTCCGGATTTCAGTAACCTTGCTGGAATATTTCATGTATATTTTCTAGGAGGATTTTCAAGGGAATCTCACGTACAGAATGGAAAAGATGATGCTATCTCAGTGAAAGACAAAAACCAATTATCCTTATTACCAAGTAACCCTGAGCAAAGTTGTATGATGGGATCGCAACAACATAAAATGCAGAAGAGGAATTCGTGAGGCAGTGCATTGTAATTGGCATTTTCGTTTAACAGAATATTCAACATGTTACTTTCGATTTCTAAGTAGTAACTTGCAATGAAGCATCACTAATATCTGGCTGCAGTTAAACTTTATATTTAGAATCTTTATCTGAAGTGAACCAGACAAGAAATGTCTCTGACTGCGTAGTATGCGAATGTATAAGTACTTCCAATAAACCGCAAGTAAACTAATGAATTTACGTTTCAGCGGTTTGTTGAGTTTGCAAACCGGTGAAATAGGCAAACAGTTATTATAAAGAAGCGTTATAGAGAAGCTTTATCCAAAATCCTAGACGACAACAAAGTGATTGAATGACAAGTCGCTCAAGAGAACACATCGGAGTCGGTTATCTGTTGTTCCTGATTGCTAGTAAGAAACCGGTATCTATCCGTCCTCTTCTGTTGACGATGTCTATATATTTACGTATTTTTGGCGGTTATGAAACACAGGAAAGATCATCCGCACGGAGCATTTGTCATACCAACGAACAGAATTCAAAAGAAACGTAAACGCTCGAGGCGCATTTTCTGCGCAACTCAAAGTATTTTCCAAATTGTTGCTAAACAATTTGTTTCAAAAAATTATTCCTGACAGAAAAACGATAACTCAACGACAAGAGATCTGTTGTCCCAAACTGAAAATTTTGACTTCACATTTTCAAGTTTTTAAATGCACATCATGCTACTTGGAATTAAGGTTAACCAATTTTTGGGATTTTTCTTCCTCAGTTAACTAGAAAAGGAATTTTGTGATATTCTCAGGAGGTTTTTCACAAACCAAATTAATCTTACCGAAGGCTAATGGTGGAATCGAATCATTTTTGTTAAACACCATTTGCACTTTGCAGCAGACGTTACATTCAGTTGTAAGTTTGTACCACAGTTTGACTCTCGTCAAATCCAAGTACTAACACATATCACCACCGATTTGCGTTTCTTGAGGAAACCTTGCTGTATCGCAAGTATTACATTTGCTTTTGGGTAGTGTTGGTACTGAAATATTCACAATATAACTCCTCAACTCACTTCGGAATAGAATGCTCATCAAAAACGTCATTTAGGAGCTGTTGGCCAACCCGTCTATTGCCTGTGTGTCATAAGCTTGAAAAATTACGTCACATATCTTTAGCTATAACCCCACTATAATTTTCAACGATTTACATACTAACCAAAACTACCCTCACGTTCAGTTTACAATCAATATTTTCTGTCTCAATTCAGTTCCGTTTGGATTCACCACCGTCGGGTCAGTCCAAGGACTAATTTGACGCGAATCAAAGCATTTTTTAATTACGCAGCTGAATCCATATTGTTTGTACGGAGCCAATCTTCAGCTTTCTGCTGGGCATTCTGCTAATTCACATTAGAGAAACGTATTAAAACCAAAGGTGGCTCGTATTAAGGTTCTCGATTTAAGCATATCTTTGTCCGAACTGGACTAAAAGTGTGGTAATGAAGCAATAAAGGGGACTTAATCGTCACGGATCTCATGACTCCACTTATTTGTTGCAGTTCATAGAGTTTGTTTAATGAAATACCGAGTGTTGAGTTTGTTGAAGCATGCTTAATTTGCTTGTAGAAAATCGAGTCCAAATCTGTTTGTATTATGTTTTCTACTGCGTGCACTGAGGAATTTTGATGAGTTTTCATCACAACCGCACTCATAGAATGTCTTTTTTTTCTTCTCTACAACTACCATTGTGAATTTGCCAAGACTTTCTTGTTTGGTATTGTTTCACACGCACTCACCTTCATGTATACTTGAATGTTTTGATGAGCTCACTTAATGTTGACTAGCGACCGTTTACAAAGTTGTTTTTGGTTGTCCCCTTTTGAATGCATTTTCAACTGGATAATCTGGGTGTCCGGTTAGTTCAGTTGATAGTGAACTTTTATTGTAATTTTGTCAGTAGTGCCGTATAAGTTCCAATCATTTCAATCGCCTTTTCTTCTGTTTCCTGTGACTTACAAGTTGATCCCGTTACCCCGACTGTCTGAATCAGCGTTACTGGACTGTTCCATTACGCGTCACTGATTAGATAATCTTAAATCGCCAAAAGCGGTTTACTATTATTGATCAACGAGCAGTCATACGTAAATTTCTAGCTACAATTGCTAATGGGGAGGATTAGAGATACTGCTTCATATTGAAACCCTATGCCGTACACTTAACCCCGTGATGGACTGATTAGTTTGAAACAAAGAACTTCACTGAGCTCAGACAACTATGGAATACGCTAACTGAACCACTTATTGGTACTTCAAAACTATTTCTGATCGAAATGAAGCAACAGTCCGGGGTAAATTTTATTTAACCTGGTGGGTCACTTCAAACAAAAACCCTTAAATGAATGAACCGAAGATGGCATTCTGGACGCCAACTATAACTGATATATTAAAGCGACGAAACCCATGCGTAAATGTGAAGTCGTTGACCAGCAGTCATATTCGGGAATAAATGTCTCCCTCATGACATTACTAAGGCTAACAAAAAGATTATTATTAGCCAAAAGGTCTACCAAATCCTCAGCGTTACTTGCATACGGGAAAACCTACAAGACATTACCACAAGCTACGTTACAACTGGGCACTACTCTTTAAAGTGAGATGCCCGATAAGCATCATTTTGTTAAGGAGACACCTTTGCTGGTAAGTTATTTGCGATCACGGCTTTTTTAATCATTCCAGTTCATGTTCATCTACATTTTCTTTTATGCAGAATTGTATTGACATCCATTCTTTCAAAGCATTTCATTTATCACATTGTTCAGGTTATAATTACCATATACATTTTTAGTTACGTTGTGTCAATCTGATTGACAGTTTCCACTCGTTAGTTAATTTTTACAAAACCCCAAGGATTTTGAACGTTTCGTAAATTGACGCTCAAACGAATTTTCGAATAAAGAATGCATTGTACCACCTGCCAGACAGACTTCGTGCACACTAACCACCTAACATTAAAGTCTTGCTAGAAGTTGTTTTTAAAACAGAAAGCAAATTATAATTTGAAGCCCAAATACCGTTTTGTCTTTAGTCTTCTCTTGACAGCATGACAGTTAAACAACAGTAAAAATAACGAATGTGTTGCTATCAGAGAAACGCTGTACCTCGGTGCCTCCACTTCGCTGCACGTTACAAATTTGCTTAGTTCGGGTGTTATTGCAACTGCGTCGAATCTAGCTCTGAGGTTGAGCTAAGTTAACTAGTTCATTTCTGTATTCCTGGAACCATCACAATTGGCGTCGCGAACTTCTGTAACCTCTTACGATAGATTCTTGTCCACTTGAAATTCTGACTATTCATAATTCGTCGAGAGAAATCGAAGATTATTTAGAACGCTTCGAAATATGGTGTCTCACGGGCAAATAACTGAAGGTAGAAAAGAAAGTTACTCGATTGTTCACCGTAATTGGTAAAGATGTGTAAAGCTTGGTGAAAAATCTGAAATTTCCTGATTCACCAATTTCTCTTTCTTACGAATTCTTGGAAAAGCTGCTACTTTCACATGTCCAATTTGTAAATTTTGAGGCAGCTGAACCAGCCAAATTTCGTATGTTCCTGAGAAAATAAAACCAACATATCAGACAGTTCATTCTCGAAACCCGGACTCAAGCAGCTTGGTGTAATTTCGGAGATTAATTACAAACTCAACTTTTTGACTGTTTGATCGCTGGGGTGAATTTGCGTGATCTGCAACAGAAGCCTTTACTGTCTCCAAATTCCACACTCTAGTCAGTCAAAACATCATGCAAACAGTATCAGGATGTCAAAGCTGTTGTGAAAGATGAACCAACGATTTCATACAGCAGCAACGTGAAACGATCAGAGGGTCAACAAAGGCGGTGGTCCAAAAGAGTAAATATTTGAAGTGCAATTGATATTATTCAACCTGCACCTGATTTAAATGCTACCCGACGGCGGTATGGCTGTAAGTCATGTGGTAACAAACATTCTCGGTTGACTTGTCGATTTCCTAGTGCTAAGTGCCACAGGTGTGGTAAAATAGGCCACGTTCAATCCGTTTGCCAAAGTTCAAAGCTTTCTTTTACACATTCCAACTGTGACGATGATAACCTGAGTTCTGACTTACAATCTGTTTCTCTTGCTGTTAATTCTGTTGAGTTTACCAGTGTGGGAACTCTCCCAAGAAGTCTCACTCCAGATTTGATGAGTTACCCAATAACAATAATTCAGAAGACAACAAACAGCGCGGTACTCTATATATTGCCACGACCGAGAAACAAGAATATGTATAGACAGTAAGCGTTCTGCGTGTAGCGCGCGAAACGGAAAAGTGAAGAAGTTCTACGCTAGTGTAAATAGGGTATACAATTGGGCTAAACAAACATGCTTCATCAGGAAGCGTCGAATTGCACGAAAAGTAAGCTGCTCTAGGAGGTCGCTACACCAGTCACATTAAACGAACCTATCTAGTTAATACTGAACAAACTGAACATTGATTGAACACTGAACATTTATTCATTGTGGACACTGGTAGTGTTGAATCATTCATCCCTGTTGACTTCGTGAAGTGCCTGAGGATGGTAAATATAAAACCTTCTGAAGTTTTTGTGAAAGGTGTCACCAGGCACGTTTTAGTAATTCTTGGTTCTTGTCAAACCACACTTTCTGATATTCAGTCCAATGTTAACAATTTCCACTTTTTGGTTATTGACCATGGGCCATCGATCGTTGGTTTAAAAAATATGAAACTTCTGAACACTTCTGTTTCATTGCTCTTGGATGCACGTAAATCACAAATGTTCAGTTTACTTCTTCAGTGTTCGACCAAGTCAGCACATGGGACTCTCAGAGAACGGTCGATTGTCCCAAGATGTCTTGTGAGACGGTCACATAAAATGCTGTTTGGACGCATAATCATTCACTTATCTGTTAAATCAATAAGAAATGTGAGGAGTGATACAAGATGTAAGAAAATGGTGAACATTACTTGTCCGAGGGCATTTGTTTGTTTCCGTCAAAGTTAAAAAATCATCTGCTCGTGAATCTGAAAATTGCACCATGAAAGAAAATGCGTGGTTTCCCGCGACCTAACCTCGACCGTTTTACGAAGATGTATAAGTTGGAAAACCCTCATAAAAGCAAAGACGTGGTAACTGACGGAAATGGTGGTACGTCTCAGATACTGTTTGAATAATTTGATTG
>JTDE01000145.1:21045-39100 GCA_014338405.1 Paragonimus skrjabini miyazakii
TGTTCCTAACCACGGCGAAGTAGTGTTAATCTTTTGTCCAATTACATTGCCCCTTCAGTAATCTTTGATCAATAACATTGTAACTCGTCACTTAATTTCATATAATTGTACCAGCCAAAGAGGAGAATTTATCGAAAACAGTCTGTTCGCTGAAACTTTGTTTTTCATGAATATTGGGAAAGTTATATAAAAAGCTGAATTTGGCACACGTGAGCAGTTGTCACACATTCGGCTGAAACAAAACTACGTCCAAGTCGCCGAAAAAATTGGTTCAATTAATGCATACAGTTTGGTTAACCTTTTGCGCTTAAAGTCGACAATTGATCGGAGTGCAGAATCATTATAAAAAGGTCAGCGTTCTTTAATTGCAACCAAATAAATTAACTTGAAGTTAACTTGGAAATGAATCATTGGTCATTGTTAGTGTAATTCACACTTTCTCCTGATTGCAGCTATTCATACGGCAATGTTTTGTTTAAAATTTGGCCATTTGGCTTGCACCGGTTGGTGTTGAAACACACCTTCCTTATCCCAAACTTTGATGTTTCGGTAAAGATTTTTGCAACAATTTCTTAACGGAGAAGTGCTCGCTGCTCACGAATCAGTCACACTCAGCTATGCTTACGGCAAGTTGAATTTGTCATGTGTAGCTACAAGTGACTATATCATTCGTAAAATTGAAACCCCAAGCTCCGGAAGGTTATGTTAAAACTTTAAATTGCCGAAGTACCGAAGTATTTGCTATTCGCGTTGTACTGAATAGTGTCACTCAGTTAGGCTACTGGAGGTGGAAAAAGTCAAAGGTTTCACCATATTCTAAATTACAGATTTGATAGTGGCCACACCGGGATTAAACTTTAACCTCCAAATAATCTCTTACTTGTCAAGCCATCTGGGGCAAGACATTCATTTTAATTACACTGCCCTCAATCTGACAGTTTGCAGTTTGTTATGCTCGATGTTGACTTTTGTTCTAATTGGTTATCATGAATGTTAGTCATGCATTTCACTAGTTACCTTCCCTCGTAAATTATTCTACCTGCAACGGAATAAGTGAGCAATTCCGCCGCCGGGTTGTCTGTCATACTATATTGGAGGGCGGTCCTTTCAAAGTACAGATACACTTTGTTCAGCATTTGTTTGGATCACGTGACCACTGTCATCTAAGCCATGTGACTGTAAATAATAGGCGTTTCTTTTAGCCGCTTACTCTAAATTAAGGCTGACAATATGTCAGTTGAGAACGAATTACCTTTGAGCTGAAAACAAAAGGAAGTGAACAAGAACAATGTTAATGTCTAAATCTAGGTGATTTCTCCAGAACGGACTGCATTCTTTTGTGATAGGGCGCCGCAGATAACTGACTGTTATGTGGTCTATTGTGTCTCCGGTTGAGTTACGCAGTTTCACTTTCACGTGACACAAACTGGCTGCTGTCCTAAAGTGCTGAACTAGATAGCTGAAATCAGTGAGATGAACACTATGGTTTGGAAATTGTCCCCAGTTTTCCGGGTGTGGCACCAAAAGTGTACACTTACGGGTTAGAATCATTAGAGCATGTACAGGTGTAACAATCGAACAAGTGGCTAAACACTCATTCACGGATACCCGCAATCGTCTACCGCGCATCTTAATGGGAACGGTACTGAAGAGAACACTCTCGGGTTTTTAAAAGTGACTGGAGTTTTACACTTTTCAGTCACCATTGAAGTTTCTTACAATCGATTTTGTGGATGCGTAAAATAAGTTATCAAATGGCCATTTAATAGATCAGTAACGTCATATGTAGTATGATTCATATCCACTTCATCATACAAAGCTCAGTGAATCTAACTAAGCGACCGAATATTTGTTGAGGATTCACATTTATCTCAGGAAGAAATTACACTTGCGTGACGGTATGCGATTTTAGTCATGAGAGCACAAATCAACATTGGTCAGCAGTCACATTGCGTAATACACTTTGAAAGAAAACCAGACAAAAACTCTATATATCCAGCTGCTCGGTATTGGTTATTGACTTGCTATCCCAGCCTGCCTGTATGCATCCTTTTGAGCTGACTACTCATATCTATTCCTTATTCTGTGTTTTGGCCGTAACCTGTCTATAAATATTTCCTTTGGAGAGAAGTGTATCAGTAGGGACAATACCTTTTCCCGACTGGCATAAAATGGTATAAAACACATTGTAAAGTAACCGTCTCCAACTTGATAGGAACAAAGAGAAACAGTTTGGGCGTCGGTATTAACCTGCTTTTAATAAATAAATTAAGAAAAACACAATATTAACGGCAGTTTGTAACACTCAACGTTTTAACTACCTGAGATTATATCTGTTTGGAAAGTTTATTGAGTCGTAAGTCTTCTGTTGTTGTATGTATTCCATCAGTATTCTCTATATAGCCTGACGGACTTTACTGTCTGATGTGACTCCACAACAGGGTTTGGCTAAACATTATGAAGCAAACAACTACGAATTTGACGACAGATTGTAACATCTGTCGATAGACGTTCACAATTCCTTCAACCTAAAATAAATTTCAACTAAATGTTTTGTATTCACTAAGCAAAGACCATAAAAAGGTTGACCCTGCTAATTGGAATATGCTTGATATCGATTGAGTATCCTTAATTTCGGAACAACTATTGAGCAGTTGGTAATTTGGTTAGTTGATAACATTTCACTTCTGCCACCGAAGCTTATTCACTCAAGATGGACCAGTTACAACTGTAGTAATATTTAAATCGGATTAGAAGTAGACGTGTGCTATGAAGCTCAAGTTATGATAAGAACTATATGTACATGAATACCGTATTTACCGCTGGATGACCTTGGTAGCACAATGTTGATGACTAATTCCATGTCATGAACGTGAATTCAGTTTGTCATACACAGGTTTGACCATCTGTATTTTAATGATCGCCCGTTTTTAACGCTGTTTAAGTGTATTCCACTACACCGGTAAATTATGATCAACTTAATCTATGGGCTGGAGAAACATTTTTATACCTCCTGACCCGAAATTCTTGTTAATCAGTATACCGGGGAATCTTCTGTCATAAATTTCTTGTAAATGTGTTGTTTACAATGATCAATGACTTCTGAAACAAAGCTGTGAGGTGGATTTTTTGTGATCTAGTTATAGTGACGCGTTCTTCTTTTGTCAGATCGAAAATTCAACTGTGCAGCTTGGATGCATTTCTGACAAGTAATTAGGGATCAGAAGAGGAAATTTTACTCCACCCTTGTTTTAGAATTGGTTTGAACTCAACCACAAAGTGGCAGGGGCTGTAATTCTTGTCAGATTAAGGTTATAGGCCAACTTTCTAATAGCATCAAGTTACTATATTTTCTACTTCGATTCAACTGTTTAGGGCAAACCGTAAAATATGTTTGATGTTCTGCAAACTATCTGAGAATAGTAACCTTAAAAAGCTAGTTAGCAAAGCTTGGTGATAGCGCCACCTTGTCCAGAGCGCCATTTTCATGGTGTGTAAATTAGTAACGTTATCAGGCGGACAAGTGAAGTTGCGAATTCTTCTTCTTGTGAATGGTGGCGACGTTAACAGTGAATGGGCCGCCTGACTAACCGCACAAGTCATACATGGGGTGTAAAGGCTAACAGGCGCTGCTGAAACGTATGTGATCAACTATCTAATGATTACAGATGAGTACTGAGTGAGTTGGTAATTTCCAAGTTTAATGACACTCACATTTGTTGACAACCTCCGTATTCAGGGAGAGTTTCTAAGCAGTCTCTTTCAAAAAGAAGCACTAGACTCGAGTTTCGCTTTTGTTAGAGCTCGTCCGTAGTACATATCCTTGCCACGGCCGAGACTAAATCTCCGGCCACGCTTCCATGGGGCAACCGCGCTGACCTCTGCGTCACTGAGCTCACATTAGGCACGTCTAAATCATCATACATAAACATTCAGTCACACCCGCTTTTGAGCAATGATCCGGTGGTGTAAGATGGTGTAAGCCCCCGCCAACTCTTGAAAGGGTAGGACGTTAGTATGAAGAAGATTTACAACATGATATCGAATGAGCAAGAGGTTCTTGGTACTTGAATAAAGATGTCTGCGACCCTTAGAATCTTTTGTACACTTCTACGGTAAGGCTGATCGCTAGTGAATGTTTGATAGTGTTTGACTTGTAAATGTACTAGTCCTTGATCCAGTAACTTGAACAGAGAAGACCAGGAAGCGTTAAGGTTTCAAACAAGTCACTATCTAAGTTGAAAGATAGGCACATCTATTTTTGCCGAGGGTGCATTTTTATAGTTGCGCAGAATATGGACCACGAATACCAGAAATGGTGTATGCGATTTCTCCCGGGTGATCTTCAGCTTTCATGGTTTGGCTCTATCTATCCCCCACTTTCTGAAACGACGGTCAAAACTGAGCAAAGTTAATCGAAAAAACTAACAATCTTTTTTCCATCATTTTGGAGTGCATCGGAAACCTTTCGTGATCAGTAAGGTGTAATCGCCTGGCTGCTTCAGGGGTTTGTCACGCTCCTGGTAAAATGAGATTGAAACAGAAAGCGGTGGATGGCTTATCAACCGTCCATAGAATGATAAGCTGCATGTACTGACAAAATACGTCGTAGCTGAACGAAACGTTTTCCCGTTTTTTGACTGAGCAGGTTGTCATCCTACGGATAAAGAATAAACCAGCTAGGCTGAACCTCATTTCCTGAATTACAGTCACTCGATTGAACAGTTGTCAATGTTCACGAAGCGATTTATTGCAAGCACCCACTCAGAAGTGTTACTGTGACAGCTATCACAAACACCTCAGCCAGATTCTTTACTTCCAGCGTAAAGGCCCATGAATCATGCTGCTAAATGAAAGATACCTTGGATTCAGTCGGGCCTTCCACAGTGACGCAGTGCTTTCCGCTTCCTGGGTTTTCCGCTCGCACTGAAGTAGTTAAAGCAGATGATGAGAGCATAATTTGCGATAATCTAATCGGGGTTTTATGTCCGAATCTGACAAAATAATGGAACTAGAGCAATTGATAAACGTTGACAAAAATGTATCAGTGAACTACTATTTAATAAATGACTGGGGAATTGCATTCAATCCGACTTAAGTTCAAAAGAGGATCAGCAACAGTTATTTGCTATCGAAGCACCCGGATAAGTCACCAGGGTCTCATGCAGAAGAAACATGCAAATAAGCTTGAGCAGATATGATAGAGCGTTTCATTAAAATAACACAAACCCTACAAATATAAAAATATGGAATAGGGACCAACTCACTTTTTCTTTTGGTACGCGCACAGTAAACACAGTCATTATTTTGTACAAACATACGCTTGCAAATGGAAACTTACAACTTGAGATGGGTGGCTGACGGTTCCAACATTTAATTATACTTGCTAGAATATCGTTTGACTAAAAGACAACCTATCCACTGAAAGCATTTCATCAACTAGCTCCAGTTAACCAGAATCGAAAAAGACGTTGGTACCGAGGTTCAAATGAACGTATCGAACCTCAGCAATTAACATGTTGAGATCGGGAGTATCCATGGCCCATTCCAAAATTTTGATATTTAGGAAACCAGCCTCTGAAACACACCATGATTTTACTCGTTTTCTTGTTGTGCTTCTGTTCAACCCTAGAAAAGTACAAGGTCGGATAAGCGCTGGACTGCTGTTGACAGCATCTTCCTGGCAAACAGGCTGTAACTGTCTATCCTCTCTTCTCAACCTCCTTTCTTATTTCTCAGGAATTGAACTAAAGGATAATGTGTTATCCATCTGTTTGCGAGCATTCTTAAAATCCGTAAAACCCAGATATTCAATGTACCGATTTACTACTTTCAAACAAACCTATTTTTATTACCAGTCCACATGGCGTACTCCTGTAAGTTTCCATGAAAATATTGGTCCCCAACTTATTTCACCTGTTCTGTTACGAAGGTTCACGTTTGATGTGGTGTCAAGTCATTGCAGCCAGCGCCACACTGCTAGAATATAAAAACCAGTAAGCGCACAAATATGGGTGGCGAGCTATGAATTTCGACGAAGCAGTAGAGGTACATATCAGATGTCCAGACATGGCGATACGTGAAGACAGCAGGCCAGGCTTTAAAACACGATCATCCAGGCTGTCCTTAGATAAAGACCACAATTTATTGGGCAATTAATCGGAAATTATTCTTAGCTGGGTTATATGTGATAGAACAGTTTGTTGTGTCTAATACCATACAGTGTTGCTATTTCAGATGTACAGCAACACAGTATTATAGCATACAGGTAAGCCCTCTGGCTGGATTGAGTGAACGACTACTCCGTCTTTAACCTCACCACCACAGGATCCATTTTCAGTCTTGTTCAGATCAGAAAACACTGTGGCCGTAGTGACACAGGTGATGTCATCCACCCCATTCGCAGTGACTGAGTATCGACCAATTTGGAACATAGGGGAAGTGGAAGCAACCTTGTGAGTTATAGGTTGATGAGGAAATCAGACTAAATAAAGCCGAATTTGTGTGTGTGTGTGCGTTCACAGGCCAGTGGCATTTCAGTGAATCACATAAAATCGGTTGACAGTAAGAGTTGAGAAAACTCAGAATTACTGCATCCGTTTCTTTTTAACCAGTCACTTCTGAAATGAATCGGAGTGTTTGTTCCGCGCATGAAATTCCACCACAGTGTCTTTTGTAGGCAGCATCCGGTCAGGTTGCATCAAACGTGTCAAAAAAGCTAAGTAATGGAGAGCTTGAACATTAACTCAATTCCTACTGTTAATACTTTTAGCTAATTACCTAACATATACCACTGCAATGTGGTCTAACCCACTTGGTATAAAATTACTGAATGGAAAGACAGTGGGGGGTAGAAATAAGAAAACAATCTTGTTGAAATGTTGTGGGTTGCAAAAATGGCTTGTGCTTCTGCAACCGTACAAATTTTCACTCAAAGATAATAAATGATATTCTGCGTCTCGTTCATGCAGCACTGGAAGGAAACCAATTCAAGTCAATGACATGTCTAATTTTCTTCGACTTTGATGATGATGACTTAACAAATCATTTTAAGTTGAACAACATTCATACTTGATCGCAGTCATCGCATTCAGACAGACTGTACAGCCAGCCTTTTTCAAAAAGAGGCAATGAACTCGTGTTTTGCCCTCATTCGAGCTTGCCAGTAGTGAACATCTTTGCCGCAGCTGGGTTTAGAACTCCGGCCGCGTAACTGTGTTAACCATTACACTATCTGATTGTGAAAACTGTGATCAACTGTGAATGGTGTTCACCTTAAGGTTAAACAAATTCCCGATTGCTCACAAAATTGTTTTGACTGTATCTGGAATAGAATTTCCACCTGGCTCAAAAATTATTAGAAAGTCTTCCATATTACTTTGCTGACTATGGCGGATACAACGTTTGAGTGCATGTGATTCAACTTTGAATAGTACGGCAGTTCCCTAAGGAAGAGCACCAGTAGGACTAAATTTGGCTATATTTATTCCGAGACATTGTTAAAACATGTACGCTATTTATGTAGGACGTCGATGGGGTTTTGTTGTTTAAGGATGCAACCAACTGTTTGAGAGCTGCATATACATATATCAGTCACTCATCAACAGCTCGAAGTATGAATGATTTCGTCAGGTTGACATGACGGAATAGAACATTAGGCATGCAGAAGAACGTGACCGTTATATTTTTGGGAATTCAGCAGCACCTTAGCAGCAAACAGCCTAGATCAGCTAACGTAGCGTGTGTATAGTGTATAGTGTATAGCGTGTGTGTAGTATTCATTACGTCGATCGCGAATGCTTTTTATCGAAACTCAATGAAACTGTACCAAATGTGTGTTCTGGTACCAAGTGACATCTGCAGCTTAGACATAACTGGTAAAACGAGAGTTTGCAGCTGATACAGGTATAATACAATCAGTTCAACTTGGATCTAATTAAACGGGCAACAACACCACAGTACTAAGTTTATAACGTGTAACTCAAAGTTTCTAATTGCTCTGTCTAATGATCTCTAAGAAACATTTGATAGAAACATACAGTGGTCTGGTTTTATTTAGTGATCCTTAATACAAAACTGACTTAAAGACGCACTCGACTGATTTGCCATAAAAGAATCAAACGTATACTTCCGGTTCGTTAGCGATCATGCCAACTATCGGCGAACTGATTATGAAGGATAGTGGAATTCAGCTGGTTAAATTACAAGATACAGTTTTGAAAGAAAAAGTGTTTTTTGCGAGATGGTTTCATTTTTCACACTCTCATTAGTCGCACAACGTATGGCATAAGCTTTGGAAAAGTAGATGGAACGGTGAAAATAATTGCGAACGAAAAGGATAGGCGTGCATGTCTATCAAAGCCACAGCGGTCGCAAAGTCGCAGATAGTTGCTTTTGCACACACAATCTACCCGGTGATCGGTCTCTAGCGGATGTCTCCTAATTGATAAAGAATTGTTGTGGAACGACACTTGATTTATGTAGCTAGCTGAGGTACACTATAAGAAAGTGATTATCAGTTCTGCTTATATTGGTTTGCATGATATAACAGACAAAATTACAGATCGTCCACCTCTTTCCGTTAAGTCACCCACACTCACGGTCACAATAAGTATTCGCCTCATAAAGGAGTCTCAGTGAAAGCAATTTGTAGTTACCTTCAGCTATCTCAAGCCGAACAAAGTTGGCGAAGAGGAAGGAATTCTGGTCAACACATTGCACTCAAATAACTACCGCGATGTCTTCATCAAATGACAAATGAAAAGAGTGAGATAAAGAGAAAAGTAAAAGTAGCAACAGTCATTAACGATTGTTCCAAGAGTGACTTAGTTCGTAAACTGTGGTACACATGGGACAGTTTAGCGCACTGAGCTGCCCAGCTTCTTAAAGCAACGACTAGAACGAAGTACAAAGCTACAGAACTGAAAACACTGACGGGGGAAAGAAAATCACTACTGCCATCAAAAAAGTGAAGCATTCTTACGGTTATTCTCTTGCGTAGTTTATAGTTTTTCTTGTTGACGTGGACAAACATACCTGACCAGAATTTATACCAGACCTCAGAATGGAAGGGATGAGAATATTTCAAAATACCTTTTGAATATTATACCTCAGTTAAACACGCAAATCGACCATCACTCCACAAAGTTTCTTTATCGACTACTAGACATTTCTCAGATACCAGCCATCATAGCATAGCAGAAATGTTCGATTGTTCAGAGTCATGGAATCCTTGTTAATTGCCAAGCGTTAGCCGCAGTTTGTGCGCAAAGGCAATTAACTGTGACTTTGCGACCGCTATGACCTTAATAGACGCGTGATCATGACACGCTTGTGCGTTCGTTCGCAATTATTTGTATGGTTGCACCTTTTCAATGTTTGTGTCACACGTTATTCAGCTGATGAGAATGTGAGAAATACATTCAGCCCGTAAAACGCTGGTTCTTTAAACAAGGTTCAAGTGGACAAACGGCACAAAATGTTAAACTGGAATTGTATGGCACATGCACTGTTAGTTATTCCCGCACAGAGCTGTGTTGGGATGTCTCAGTCGACGCATCAGTGGTCTAAAGATGGTGGACCCTAGTAAGTGAAACACATTGAAGCGGTTAATCGGAGCAATAGTAGCCAGATAGCTATCACATCTTAGTGTTAACGAGTGGAAACATTCCTCCATTGTGCACAGACCGCTTATTCGATCTAAGGAGGCCTGTAGAAGCAGGCTATCGCACGAGGTTGGTTTCGACATACCCGCTATGACAGTGCATTAGGTTTTGTTCAGACCACGTGTTCCCATACTCATCCCTTGCGGCGAATATCATCCCTTTCGTCCACATATAGCCCGAACTGGAACTGTGACCCTCAGGCTTCAAAAATCGATAGTGAGGCGAATGAACGTTAAACACGATAGCCAACCTGATGGAAAATATTTTAATGGTAAGCGCCGTAAGCGGTTGCGAGTTTGAAAGGCGGTCACTGAAAGGATTTAGAGGGGTGCCCTTCAGTGCAGTATGTTTTCTACAGAAGTGACATGTTTGGCGCAAGCATGATAGCTGCTGACGGGGTGTATTACGGGTGGACTTGTATGACCAGGTTTCCACATCAGGCCAAATAACTGTCCGTACTGGAAGCAAAAATAAAAGATATACTGCTCTTACTTTGACTTTATAGTGTCGGGACCGATTTCTGAAAATCCAAGCCGCAGCTAGATTTAAGCTTGTGGGCTTCCCATGGCCACTCCATCTATTTGGCGGTAGGACTGCTCGAAAAAACTAAAACTGACATTCTCAGTGCAGAGCAACAAACTTTCTCTCAGTATATCGGTTGGCAGGGGCAACGTAATGTGGTTCGATTCAACGAGCTCACAAATATAGTCAATCGTTTCATACAGAGGGACGTTTGTGAACAGCGACTGAACGTCTACAGAACACATCAGTTCAGTAGCAGTGTTAAGTTTGTTCAAGTCGTTAATCAGCTCCAGAGAATCTTTGATGGAGTGTGCCTGAAACTTTTGTTTCAGTGGAGTTAGAATAGCGAGTAACCAACGCGCCAACTTATGGTATGGGAAGTTTGTCATCGCTAAAATTGGCCGAAGCGGCATGCCGGATTTGTGCGTCTTCGGCAGGCCGTACTGATGAGTCAATACGAAATGATTGCATCTACCAGTTTTCGTGTTCTGACTGTTGTGTTCAAACTTCTGAGGGGAACTAACTGTTTCAAATTTCTAAAACGACGATTTCCCGTTGAGACTTGCAAATCACTGCGATGTGGGGCCAGCTTGAGATGCAAGATTGCTCGTGAACTTGTGAAAATTTCGTTCCTCACTGAGTGCACACAACAAGGTCAATACCCCGTGTCAATTTCTCCGGCTTTTGAAGAAGAACAAACTGAAGGTGACAAACGGTAACCTTAGACGTATTGCGACTGCTCATATCGAAACTGCACAAATGTGACTGGCTGATTTGCGTGAAACGCATTGTCGTCTGTTGTCAATCGTTGAAAACTTGACATTATGCAGTCGTATCGTGTTCACACTATTCTGCAAGACAATCATCGACCGTACAAAGAGAACTTATATTAATCGCTTGCGGAAATCACGTACGAAGCATGCTGAAGAACCAACTCCAATGGATCCCAGTAAGTACGTATTGAACTGTACTTCAGTACAACTGAATTCGTTGCAACTAGAAGCGTTGGCTTTAGGTCTTGATTATAAAATTGAGCAGGAGCTAGCAACCGAGATAGCAGGTTTGTCATACTGCAAGCGTTACGTAGACGACACACTGATTTTCAGTCAATCCAAACAGGTAATAGATAACTTGGTGCAACGTCTAAATAGTTGTCACTCTAACCTGAAGGTTACGTGTGAATTTGAGGCCAACAATTGTCTGCCATTTCTAGACATACTCATATGTCGCCGAGAAGATGGCTCGATTAGAAGAGCTGTCTATAGGAAACCCACATGGTCCGGCCAATACCTAAACTTCAACAGTTTCACACCAATCCAACATAAACGAGCACTAATAAATACACTGTTCACACGGGCAAGACGAATCTGTACTCACGACAGTCTTGCGGAGGAACTAGACTTGATCACCTCTGTCTTACAATCTAACGGTTACCCTAAAAAGTTCATAGAAGGGCATAGCAAACAAAAAGCGCCGTCCGAAGAAGTGATCACTGTAGAGAAAAAGAGGGTTTACATAGAGTTGCCCTTCAAGGGTGACCATATCATGCGGCAAACAGCACAACGACTGAGAAGTCCACTTAAACGAACATTTAACGCGGCTGAACTCCGTGTACTCTCTCGGACCCAAAAGTTATCAGTGCCTTCAATCAAAGGAGACCAGCCTATCGGCGCCACCTCACTATGTGTTTACCAATTTACATGTAACTGCGGTGAAAGTTACATAGGCAGAACCGAAAGGTGTCTGATCTCCAGAATGAAGGAACACTTGCCCAAATGGATGCAAAAGTCCGTGTTACCGGAGAACGGCAATGTTGCTGAAACACGTAAACAGCCAGTTTCATCAGTCGCTAGACACGTCCTGACCACTGGTCATGTTATTGATCCAGCTTGTGCATTCAGAGTTCTGTTGCTTCACTCCAATTCAAGATTTGCTGAAGTTGTAGCAATCAATCGCCTCAAGCCAGCTCTGTGTGTTCAGAGAAAACTGTTTGTGAACTTGACCCTTCCTTGGACCTAGTAACTTATCTTAGCCCGTTTATTGATTGTCAACCCTCTGAATTGTTTGGTATAAAAAACCGATCCCTGTTATTGTAAATTTGGTACTGATGAGTCAATACGAAATGCTTGCCTCTACCACTCAGTTTTTATTTTTCTTCACCTGAGTCCAAGGCTTATTCACCACAATTCGATTTTATCAAAGTATACAGATAATATCTTCTTTGGCGCCCAGCATGTCCTCCAACTGTCCTCCTCCATCGCTTTGCAGATTGGCGTCGCCGAATTCATTAGTCGGTCAAGCGAACGCTTCTTATCAATCATTATATCCGAATACAGTAATATTTTTTTCACCTCTTTATGGAATAAGTTACGAGGAACATTTTACTACATGTCAATCAACACAAATTGAAAGCCAATCTATTCTTAAGTCGCAGTTTATTAATTACTTAAGTGTCATGTTGAGCCACAACTTGAAATGGTTTCTACCAAAGTGAGAAGACACTTTTTAAGTTTCATTTTCAGGCTCATGCTTAACCTCCTACGGTCTTACTCTCCGTTTTGTGAATGAACGTGCACCTTTCATTCAGCTGTATTGTTCTCCGGTCAGTTCTCATGGAATACTAATCGAAGATCTTAAGCTTCCTTTTAAATCTCTGAGGCACTTGTTTAACAGTACAGGCATTTCTCGTTACGATCTTAATCACCTTACAGTGGTTCAGAAGTTCATGATATGCAAGTCTCTTGCCTCCAAAATTTGTCAAACTCCCTTCCTCTCCTTTATTCTGATCCTCATAAATGTAAATCTACGTCTTCAACTCAGTTCCATTTCAAGTCTATTCATATCTGTACTCGTGTTAACCGATCATCTGCTATCCGTAAAACTAGCATATCTTCTTATTAGTCCCGACAATGCAGTGGAGGAATTGATCATGAAATTGAATTACTGATTTCATCAAATATTCTATCTACCGAAGATTACATTGTGTAAATGCTAACTATTTACCACCCACTAAGTTATATAAATCAAACTTCTGACTTGACTGATTCCAATCTATTGTTTTGAAAATGAATAGAATTTACCCCAACCGCATGGTGACAGTGATATCGTCGTGGACAAACTGGAAACAAAATATGTAGCCTGGAAAAATTCTCCAGTCGGGGTACGTTGGTCACGAATAGTAGTGACTGGTAAACGTAAAGGAGGAGGTTCGAGCGCACTCTCACAAAATGGTCACTACTTGGAGGTAGACCCCATAAGGATTGTTTTGTGAAGGATTATCACAGGATTATCATTTTCAATAGAAAAAGCTAGAAGATAGATTTATAACAGAATAATCTTTGTCTT
This sequence comes from Paragonimus skrjabini miyazakii, assembly GCA_014338405.1. Classification (NCBI taxonomy): domain Eukaryota; kingdom Metazoa; phylum Platyhelminthes; class Trematoda; order Plagiorchiida; family Troglotrematidae; genus Paragonimus; species Paragonimus skrjabini miyazakii. The sequence goes on from JTDE01000145.1 coordinate 34,578, forward strand.
CGTTTTTTATCTGTCAAATCCATGAAGAGACTTTATGGTTTTGTTAGCCGACCTTCATACCGAAGCTGGGACACAATACTCTCTGTTAATAATGGAGTAGATAAGTTTCGAACACTCTTTAAACTGATGGAAAAAGTAGCTTTTCAGCATCGGCTGACATTTTTTAGCCGGATCCGACCTTGAATGAAGATCGGTAGACCGCTTGACTTGCATCTCTAGGCAAGTGAACCCTCTGCTGCTTACCCTTCACTCATCAATTTTTGCAAGAACCAGTTGTTCCTGTGACTGCTTTACCTGACTGGAGATAGCATACTGAGTATCACGTACAGCTGAGAAAACGCAGTCAGTAGACATTGACCGTAATAAGGCTAATTTTAAGGTCGCGTCGGTTCACGAAAATGTGTTTTTCAAAGGATCACATCGATAATAACTATTTCATTGTATACGTGATTAGTATCCGTCACTAGCCAACTAGTTGTAGGAGGTATCCCTAAAAGTTCATAATCAGTCAACTCATTTTAAACAAAACTGTGTGTCCAGTTGTTTGAATGACTAACATCCTGTGTGTTAGTAGTAGGGTCATTTGTATGAAACTAACGAGACTGCATCGTCTCCCCAAAAAACAATTTCGTTTACAAAGAGTTGCGCTGTGTTGGACTGCCTGCATTTTTGGTTAACAGAATTCAGTCGGTGATTCAAAAATAAGCTAGGAACACAAACTCATTTGAAAAAAAGCTCGTTTTCGGTCATTCATCATCAGGCTAATTACGTAACAATTTAAATGAAACAGAGTTGTCAGGACGAAACGAACAATAACAAGTGACAAGTTTGAGTGGGGTCAGTCACGTCCTCGGCAGACACAGAGACGACGTTTTGATACGAGTACGTCACCATTATGACGAAAATGGAAACATGGCGGTTTGATCGATCGTGGTGTGGGTGGTTGGCCGTGGCAACTTCAACGTCTGAACAAAGCGCATTTGTGCGCATGAGCATGGATTTTTTTAATCGAATTTCAATCGCTGATACAATCGTTGATATACATCATACTGTCAACCTGGACTCCTCTTTTCTTTCGATTTGCCGAGTCAACGACAGTCAGTCGAAAACTGTCAGATGCCGAATTCTAGCCACAGCTAAAGCGATTGGAATTCGGTTAAAAAATCCACGCTCGTGCGCACAAATGCGCTTTGTTCAGACGTTGAAGTTGCCACGGCCAACCACCCACACCACGACCGATCAAACCGCCACGTTTCCATTTGCGTCATAATGGTGACTTACTCGTATCAAAGCGTTGTCTTCATGCCTGCTCAGGACGTGACTGACCTCACTTAAACTTGTCACTTGTTTTGTTCGGTTATCGGTATATCAGCCACAGACTGTTGAGTGTAGATGTAAAACGTCGTTGAGTCTCCATTTGTTCAGCTGGAAAGGACTGACCAAGACTGCCATGAGAACGGTCCATAAGAAACAGGTCTTTTTGAACCTACCTTTCCAAGGCGATCATATCACAACCGACGTAAGTCAAAAATTACTGTCTGCCCTAACCCGTACATAACCTGCGGCTGAAGTGCGGTTGCTACTCACAACTAAGAGTGTCGCTCAGCTTATTCATAATCGTGACCTACCGAAATGTCCTGTCTCACATGTCATCTATCAGTTCACTTCAATAGCGGTGACGTCTCTATCGGCAGAACAGATCGGTGTATACGACAAAGAATGGCTGAACATATGCCTAAGTGGGTGGTGCGCGCCATGACGCAACAAGCAATGGCAACAGAGCGATTGAGACGACATCAGACCTCACCCACTGCAAAACACATCGTAGAAACAAGTCACGTTGTTGACCTCGCAAACTCGTTCCAAGTGCTGTTGCGTAATCGGAATCCGAAGTTGCTTGCCTTCTCCGAGGCAATGTTAGTCAATACTCGCCGTCCGGTCCTGTGTGTGTATAAACTGTTGACTCACGCTGTTTGTCTGCCCTGGAACTGATAACAGTCCTTGCTTCATGTAAACTCAAGCGTTGGTTGTTTCTATTGTTGTTGCTATTCGCATGTCCCATATATTCTAATGTTTTACGTTCGTGACTGAAGAGAGTAAACGAAATGTTAACATCTCGCGGTATATGTCTTCTATCGTTAATGGAGAACTGAATCAAGGGAACTCAGTGTTTTACACTCTGTTTCATATATATTGTTATGCAATTAGCCTGATAATGAATAACCGAAATCGAGGTTGTTCGCTAAAATATGGTTTTCTGATGACTACTCTGCGGATTTTTAACCATCTAAAATAAACCCATTTATTAAATTACTGATAAGCAGACGGGAATATGGTTGATTTAAAGATGAACATCACCCAAAATTGATAGCAGCGTTCGCATTCGAAAATATATTATCGTCAGCTCCTTTCGAAAACGGGCACTGGAGTTGAGTTCCATTCTTGGTAAAACATGTCAGTAGTACAAAACGTTGCCGCGGATTAAGACTTCCAAGACGGATCGCAATCTCAGATTTCATTTAACCTGCTAGAAAATTCAGTTAATTTCAAGTTGTCTTTGGAATGAGAATACACACATTTAGGTGAACACGTTTACGACAACTCATCTTCGGACCAGTACCAGAGTTCATAGAGATGAATCAATATATCGATCAGACTTATGACAGCAAAACTAAGTCACTGGTCAATCAGTGGACGATGGTTTGAGTTATATATTGCGTCATGCCTGTCCATTAGTTTATTCGCGCAGGTTGGACATCGATCCGGTAAACTGATGGCCATGGTAGACGCGGCAACTGAACAAAATGTCTTTGGTAACAGAATACCAGGTCAAGCAACCTGATTCTGATAACGTCGACAGTACAGAGTGTTCTCATTCGGACGGCCTTTGATGGTTTGCCTGACAAACGATAAACAATTTGAAAAGACTCGATCAATTTTTATCTGGTGTCCACTTTCAACCAGATGCGTGAGTATAGCACTTTCGGCAGATCGTGTTTTCCTATGTCCCAAACACCATGGAAGGTGTTCCCTGCCCCATCTGGGCTGGACTCTATACGCTGATTGTACCACATGACGGCCTTCACAACTCAAGTGCTCCCTCGGACATTGTCCTAGCGCAGCAGCCAATGCGAGCAGTCCCAATCAAAAAGGTCGCAAAATATGAGTCCACTAGATCAATCATAAGCCACTTCCACAGCCTGAAAGTACAATGGAGAAATTCTATTGCACTAAACCAAAGACTTTTACACGAAAGATCCATTTTTATGTCTAAAAGGGAAACCAGTGTGGAAAAAGGTATAGACAGTACAGTCTAAGCGTGTACTCGGGCTAATAACAACACTTTTCACGGGGCTTAGATCGATCGTGAAGACCGGAGCAGTGCACGAACATGGCAAAGGTGAAGGTCACACACAAGTTAACTTTCTCGATCTTCTTTTCACACAACATTCTGGGGGAACTGGCGGCTTCCCCAACAAAGTGAATGAGTAGATACACATAGATGAGTTCTGAACCGTTAGAATATTGTTGTTACGAGCCCAGAAAAGTAGAGATAGGGTTGAACGCTATTTTTAACCTCACACTCGTTAGATGACCTTAGGTTACATGAAACGATTCTTATTGACTGCTGTCAGCTGTACTGTAGGCATAGATCGTGTGAAAGAGTCCCAGTGACTAAGGTGGACACTGATTCACTGAAGATGCTTCAACAGAATCCCGGTATCCTCCGTAATAGACCACATAAAGACGATGAAATTACTATCTGGAATAAAAGCGGTTACGTTAAGAAGCTGATTACTAGTCTTGTAGACCAGAGCCAGTTTCGTAGAGTAGGAAGCGAAACAGACCAGACTGATTATACTGATCATAAGATAATTAAGTATTTTGAATGTTTAAGGGACGAAAAGTTAATAACTGACGCGACTTATGAGAAATGATGACCACAGGGTTCTACGATACCCCGTCTCTACGGCCTACAGAATGTTCACAAAGCTGGTGTGCCAGTTAATCCAATTCTTGATACGATGCATTCGTTTACCACCCAACGGCGAAGTGATTAGTGAAAATGCCTGAGCCTGTTTGGAAGGCGACTGCCTCTCTCAGTCTACATGATAGGTTTCAATTTGTCGAACACATTCAGGACGTTGAATGGAATTCATTCTCATTAGACATGGTGTCGTTATTCACTAACATACCGCTAATGCAAACTTTTAATTTAATCTGTGATTACGTATTTCGGACCGGACTAGATGTTAGGATACCAACACTGAGTCTAAAGGAGTGTGTGATGCATCAATCCACAATCAGCCAGTTCAGTTTATTCATTCGCTCGTTTCTGTGGAGCAGATTATATTGGTCGAACATCAGGATAGCTTCCGAGGCGAATCAGGGAACACCTTCCATGGTGCTTGGGACATAGGAAAACACGATCTGCCGAAAGTGCTATACTCACGCATCTGGTTGAAAGTGGACACCAGATAAAAATTGATCGAGTCTTTTCAAATTGTTTATTGTTTGTCAGG
>JTDE01000145.1:41546-67951 GCA_014338405.1 Paragonimus skrjabini miyazakii
CCTGACAAACAATAAACAATTTGAAAAGACTCGATCAATTTTTATCTGGTGTCCACTTTCAACCAGATGCGTGAGTATAGCACTTTCGGCAGATCGTGTTTTCCTATGTCCCAAGCACCATGGAAGGTGTTCCCTGATTCGCCTCGGAAGCTATCCTGATGTTCGACCAATATAATCTGCTCCACAGAAACGAGCGAATGAATAAACTGAACTGGCTGATTGTGGATTGATGCATCACACACTCCTTTAGACTCAGTGTTGGTATCCTAACATCTAGTCCGGTCCGAAATACGTAATCACAGATTAAATTAAAAGTTTGCATTAGCGGTATGTTAGTGAATAACGACACCATGTCTAATGAGAATGAATTCCATTCAACGTCCTGAATGTGTTCGACAAATTGAAACCTATCATGTAGACTGAGAGAGGCAGTCGCCTTCCAAACAGGCTCAGGCATTTTCACTAATCACTTCGCCGTTGGGTGGTAAACGAATGCATCGTATCAAGAATTGGATTAACTGGCACACCAGCTTTGTGAACATTCTGTAGGCCGTAGAGACGGGGTATCGTAGAACCCTGTGGTCATCATTTCTCATAAGTCGCGTCAGTTATTAACTTTTCGTCCCTTAAACATTCAAAATACTTAATTATCTTATGATCAGTATAATCAGTCTGGTCTGTTTCGCTTCCTACTCTACGAAACTGGCTCTGGTCTACAAGACTAGTAATCAGCTTCTTAACGTAACCGCTTTTATTCCAGATAGTAATTTCATCGTCTTTATGTGGTCTATTACGGAGGATACCGGGATTCTGTTGAAGCATCTTCAGTGAATCAGTGTCCACCTTAGTCACTGGGACTCTTTCACACGATCTATGCCTACAGTACAGCTGACAGCAGTCAATAAGAATCGTTTCATGTAACCTAAGGTCATCTAACGAGTGTGAGGTTAAAAATAGCGTTCAACCCTATCTCTACTTTTCTGGGCTCGTAACAACAATATTCTAACGGTTCAGAACTCATCTATGTGTATCTACTCATTCACTTTGTTGGGGAAGCCGCCAGTTCCCCCAGAATGTTGTGTGAAAAGAAGATCGAGAAAGTTAACTTGTGTGTGACCTTCACCTTTGCCATGTTCGTGCACTGCTCCGGTCTTCACGATCGATCTAAGCCCCGTGAAAAGTGTTGTTATTAGCCCGAGTACACGCTTAGACTGTACTGTCTATACCTTTTTCCACACTGGTTTCCCTTTTAGACATAAAAATGGATCTTTCGTGTAAAAGTCTTTGGTTTAGTGCAATAGAATTTCTCCATTGTACTTTCAGGCTGTGGAAGTGGCTTATGATTGATCTAGTGGACTCATATTTTGCGACCTTTTTGATTGGGACTGCTCGCATTGGCTGCTGCGCTAGGACAATGTCCGAGGGAGCACTTGAGTTGTGAAGGCCGTCATGTGGTACAATCAGCGTATAGAGTCCAGCCCAGATGGGGCAGGGAACACCTTCCATGGTGTTTGGGACATAGGAAAACACGATCTGCCGAAAGTGCTATACTCACGCATCTGGTTGAAAGTGGACACCAGATAAAAATTGATCGAGTCTTTTCAAATTGTTTATCGTTTGTCAGGCAAACCATCAAAGGCCGTCCGAATGAGAACACTCTGTACTGTCGACGTTATCAGAATCAGGTTGCTTGACCTGGTATTCTGTTACCAAAGACATTTTGTTCAGTTGCCGCGTCTACCATGGCCATCAGTTTACCGGATCGATGTCCAACCTGCGCGAATAAACTAATGGACAGGCATGACGCAATATATAACTCAAACCATCGTCCACTGATTGACCAGTGACTTAGTTTTGCTGTCATAAGTCTGATCGATATATTGATTCATCTCTATGAACTCTGGTACTGGTCCGAAGATGAGTTGTCGTAAACGTGTTCACCTAAATGTCTTTATTCTCATCATCGTTAGAGACAAATGAGACGCTGAAATTATTTTTGCCATAAGCAATTTGGCGTTTCCTTACTGTAGCCTCCTGATTTGCTTTTGTTACGGCTACTTATGAAGCTCGAAGGTGCATAACGCTAACAGGTTATATTATATTACTACGTCTCCATTTCAAAAGATATCCTAGCCACCCACACAGGACAGTCCGGTAAGCCAGGGTGAAGGGACTATAATCAATGATATTTTTGACAGTCGCATTCAGTTGTACACATTTGATGATTTTGGTTTTTCACCTACTTTTGTTTAAGTCAGGCTATTTTTGTAATATCCGTCTCAAGGTTACAATCACAACTTGCTAAGTGCCTCGCTAGCTTGATGTACACTCTACTTCCCAGGGTCGGTACAAATACACAGAGGTCAACGCGCTGAGTACTTGTTTTTTATATAGCTGAGTGGCTTTTGATGGTGAGTGCAGACTGGGTATTATTCTGTTGGACCGGTTCCAACAAGAGTACAGCCATTTTACCTAAACAGATAGGTCTGATCGAATACTGTTGATGTTAAAGTCTTTTATAACAAAAAATTCCAATCCAAACTTTCAGGAATGACTAGTTCTTTCCCACCGGTTGACCAGAAAGCAGCCAACGCATGAAGTGAACCGCCATCACATTGCATTTTGATACTACTCATGAGATCGTTGAATCGGTTACCCTGCTGTTGCACTTGACATTCACTTTTTTATCAGTCTGTCAACAGCAGCCTAATCGATACCTGTTTTACAGATGTTCATCGGTGTACTGTACTCAGAAGAACTGCACTGAGTTGAGTGACGTAATGATTAGTTGAACAGGCGGTATTGGGCAAAGACGACGAAATTTTTCGATAAGGAATTGTGAGTTATAATAATAATATCAATGATAATGGTAATAATGGATTGCTTCGTTTACTGCAAGGGGAATGACTATTAAGCCAGTACACATCTGAATGTGCGATGACTGGGTGCCGTGTCCCTTTTACGGCAGTCCTGAACAAGTTGATCGATCTTGCCTGTGGTTATCAGTTGTTTTGCTCAATAGTGTGGATTCACTCACGTTGCGCAACTGCATATGTTGGTGCACATCCAGGACTGTAACTCTTGACAAAGAATACCTGTGAACCAAAGAAGCCTCTTTCATCAACTGAAACATTACACAGCTCTGTGCCACCTCACCTCGATTCACATTCATTTTGCAGGACTTGGAAAATGTTCCTCAGATGAACAGACCAGAGGTTAACTTCACCTAGGCTGTCTTCATTGGTTTGTATTACGAGGATGTGCATATACTTGTGCACTCATACAGCTGTGTATATGATCAGAATTGGGTGAACGCCTGAGAAATTAATGAATGAGATTTTCTTTTCACCTTCGGCCTCTATGGATGAGGTTCGGGTCAGCACTGGACGGTTCAATCGTTCCAAGGTTGACCGAAGTTTTCTGTTTATCAGAATTAGTGATCGTTAGAAGAATCCCTATTGGCCTATCTTAAGGGATCTTTGTAGCTCACGAGCCCTTCAACCTAAATCTGCTCAGAGCAGAGTGAAAGGTAACTGTAACTGGAGTTCCTAGAGTTCTAGATAAGTCACCCAAGTTCAGCAGGCTGACGACCCTTTGGATCTTACTTAAAATAAACCGCAGCAAAGTTAGATAGTAAACGGCGGAAAGTCGATTTGGTGATGTTCGTAAGTTGCATATGGCAACTGGTGTGGTCAGAACGATGGGAAAATTGTGTGTACTTGTTTGCTAACAACGAAGCTGACATGAGTTCACTTAGGATCTCTAGAAAATATAGCCAGTTTTCCGTGGCGTAAAAGTTCTTTTTTGTTCTGAGGCAATGAGGAAAATACTGGAAAAATCAAGTTTCATAAAAAGAACTCTGTCGTTGTCAACTGGAATAGTTCCCGGTTAATATTCAGAACCTGGAAATAACAGTGCATTTATGATTACTACGACCATATTGATTGAAGTCGCAAAAGTGCATGCATCAAAAGGATTTGAGTTAGGGGAAAAAGAAAAAGATCACAGCAAAGTTCCCTAAAGCTGTCTTGTCGTCTTTAAACAAATGAGGTCAGCCACATGATGAACTTGAACTTCCTTTTTTTCTACTTTGATTAGATTCAGTCCTGCTCAACCATTTATACATTCAATTCAAATGGAAGCCACTGTCAACAAAGGAACGAAGCATAAAGGCTTTTCTTTCATGCTCTGAATAATGCAAATTGGTCGTACATTGTTTCAGAAATTTCAACTTGAACAAAATGCTTCCCGCGGGTGAAACCGGCTTGAGGTATTATTATATATTTGGCTGACGGCCTGAAAGAAACAGCACATACTAATTCAGTTTGGTCCACTCCATTGTCTGAGTTATAGGATATTTATATTCATCAGACGACATTAGGGGATGCTTGATTTTACTGGCATGCTAGAAGTTTGGGCTTGCTTGAAAATATACACTTTTCGGTAAACAGGCGTATTTTCTAGTGGAGCCAATAAGTGAAAATTTAAATGTGTTTAAAAACCTAGTTCGACTTACCCTTTTTAAGTTTAGTTTAGTTTCTTAGGTCGCCATACGTTGATTGATCTCTACTTCTGCACGCCAAGATCGTAATTAGTGTAAGACATCTTGGACGTATGTCAAACTAGTATAACCATTAAGGTAATCCTCGTCTAAGACAACCTTCAATTCACTGTGATTTTACTGGTGTTCACGTGCCAATCTTCCGTTCTAGGGCTTACCTCTTCAGTATTCAGACTCATCTTTTAGGAATAGTACATCACAAACTCAATAAAATATGATGGGTGCTGAACTGCAACCATGATAATTTCTTCGATACAGATTCCGTTAAATAGTGTACATTATTCGTAAAAGTCCCGTTAACCTGGTGAGCAATACCGACATTTTCCGATAGCCTGGAGTATTCAGCGTTGTATGAAAAACACATCGTTAACAGGGTACATATGAACTCAGGTCATTGGAACCAGAAACAAATAAAGTTATTTTTAGAACACAGAATTACGACCGACTTCGAGGAGATACTTCTGCTGGTTTCGTTGGTTACCGTATACAGACTAGGATGGATGAATCGTCATAAATTTATTGAGGTATAGGACGAGAATGAGTCATTTTAAAAAGCGGTAATCCCAAAATCGGCATCAAGGTCTGAAGCCGTCATTAGGGTGACATAAAATGCGGCTGAATTATCGCTGATCAAATTACTGCTACGTAGCCTAGCGACGAAACACCAAACCAGTCATTCATCATCTTCACTATTGTTAAAATTTATGCTCACACTTGGAGGGCAGGTGATTCCTGGGACCTGTGAGAACGTTTGGGATGTTTGTCTTGGAACATATTCCAAATAGCACACTCAACAACAAAACCGGTGCCATTCGATCCCCAATCAAGCAGCACTTGAACAAAACAAAGTACAACATTCGTGCGAGAAATACTGTTCACGTACCTTATCGTTCAGCCAACTCCTTGTGACGTACTGCCAGAAACCATATCTTCGGGTACAAAGACAGATGACTATTTCACCATACTGGTGTATCGGTGACTGAAAGTCGTGAATTTAAGTTTGTTTATGCAGATTAACTTTTGTTGTTTACTGTGTTTAGGTTGCTTTCGTTTATTCGTTCACTCTCATACACATGGTGCAGTAAAACGTTCTCCTAGCAGACCTACTAACTTCCACATACACCGGATTACAGTGTCTTTGATTCTTTATCATATGCGCTGGTAATTCCTTATTCCTGTTGATCACTGATAAATTTTTATGTTCAGTTCGGACATCACTTGTTACTGATTACAGTTGCTTCATTCCTATGGAATTTTCAGCCTATCTGTTTCGAAAAAAACCCACTAGACTCGAGTTTCGCTCCCATTAGATCTCGTCACTTGCCTACATCCTCGATACAGACAAGATCTGAACTCCGCCACAGTTTCGTGAGCGCAGTTTATCAACCACCGCGTTACTGACATCACATCAGGCATGACTGAACTACCATATATAAGGGCTGAGTCATCATTGTTTGTGAGTACCGATCAGATTGCCCGAACGTTTGCAGAAGGAACACAGTAACTGACTTCTGTTAAGTCCACTGCGTTGGTCAAGGCGGTAGCCTTAATAATCTGCGGCCAGAGTCTAAAAGCTAGGCACTACTGACACGCTCTAAAATCAGCGAAACTCCAGGCTGGTGCATCTTTTCGCATAGGTCGGATTGACAAACAGCCGTTGCCGTCGGGTTTTACATATCTTACAACTTAGTGATCGTGCGTTAAACCCAGTGGACAATCCGATGAAAATTATTTTATCAGTTATTCTCTGTAACTAGTTACGAATCGGAGAAGGCAATTACTGGATGGATATAAGAAATAACTTTTCGAAATTTTATCTTTTCCAAGAATTGTGGTGAATTCCAAAGTGATCACTGTAGATAAGAGGCATTATGAATGAAAGCATGTAACGGAATAGCTTATCAGACAAAACGGTGGCGTATAGGCAAGATAAGCTGAAGCAAATGAGAGATTTGTTTTTCCTGGAAAATATGGAGTCTGTTAGGTTCAGTAAGAAAATGTGGACTCTGCTGTTCAATGTTGGGTCAAGTACCACACCCACCTTCACCTGGGTTATACCAAGCGTTTGTATATGCTGTAATGCACCGGAACATTTTAGGTGCAATTAAATTCAACTAAGAAATCTATAATTTCAGAAACATTTTGTTTACAAGATTTTCTTGTGAATTCGAATGGGTGACTAACTTAGGGGAACAGCATCGTGATACAATTAAACGGAAGTGGATCCCTGTAAGCTGCAAACTTCTCCACGAAGTAACTTCAGGAAGTCCAGGTAAGGTTATACACAGTAGACGTGGACCGGCAAATCTGATGGTAGAATACACTTCAGGCGTGATTACTTACCAGAGGGGACATTTTAGGGAGAGTAAGTGCATATTACAACCACATTTATTGCATACCGGCCAACATAATCACAAATTTGAAAATTACCAAAGGCGTTTTCACATTTGAGGAAAGAAATAAAATCCCGGTTAAAGCGTTCTTTGTTCTCCGTACACTCAATTCCCTTGACTATTGTAACTACTTTTAGTTGTATACCCTCTGGGGCAACAATTTAGTAAGGAAAATCAGTTAGCTACGACCGACGCGGAACTTAACTGGAATGTGGATTAAAGCAAACTGGCTAGATTTGATATGTTGTTAGATATCATAATATGTCCAAGATGCACGACATCAGCCCATAAGTGTATCTATTTATTTTCACTCCCTTTGACAGAAAAAGTAATAAACATACGTTATGCAAAGCTCATTCAAGCCTTCAGATTTCTGGGAGAGAATACACACTTATGTACAGCCGTTTTAAGGTCTGGAAGTGTTATAAAATGTGATGTAACGATGTGCATGACTTGAAATCGTACACCATCTAGTTCCAGACCTTATCGGTGAAAGCGTGATTCATCGTTGCCAGTACTCTGAAGTGCTCACGTCGGCACCGCAACGCCAGTATGGCCAACGCTAGCATGTAAACTCCAACTGCTCTGCTGTTCTGTTCTACCGATTGTCATACCTGTGTCTCACAAAGATAAGCAGTAAATAAACTTCCAGAACTTGGCGATAGATGGGCAACGTTGATCAGCGAGAGTAATCACCGCATGCCAGTTAAGTGTTTTGTGGCGCTATTACACTTCCTTCCAACGTAACTCTTCTTGTTAGATAATTATTTTTCCGCAGGCACAAGGTACACGGTGCTCTGACTATGAGTTAGTAAAACGGGAACTTTCATCACTAAACCAACTCCCTTTGAGATGCTAGTTTCAGGTTGCAAAACTCTACATTGGCATTACAAGAAACTTCGATCAATCTGGTTCAGTTATCAGAGATAACCTCTTAGATTTTCATCCAATAATATTTTGCCTTCTACTATGTTTCGCTCTTCCTAAAATGAATTTCAAAGTCTGTACGACCGTGCTTTTTGTTAAGTCAGTGGACTAAAGCTGAAACAAATCTAAGAGTGGTCTCACAATTATGGCTTGTGTTTATTGGGTAAAATTCGTCGGAAACACGCTAGCGGTTTCGCAGGTGTCGTCATCGAGAATGCACAGATGTTGAGTGGCAACAATTGCGCAGCCAGTCGGGTCGAGTTTTAGACACTAAATATTTACTACTTAGAAAACCTTACATTTTACTAAGAAACAAGGTTCATGCACATTTTGCGCAAGTACTCTTTATATATGAGCTGCTCTATAAATTTCGCTAGGTCTCAGCTGCACAGAAAAAACTGTTCTGAACTTAATGAAAGATGCCTGAAAGGTTGCCATAAAATATGACAGTAGATTAACTTGAACAACAATTTCGGATGTCGTTTTTATGTTTGTGTTCCGCATTTAAAAAGAAGATCGTCATTAACAAATCTAACATCATTCTAAATCACAGACGAGTTATCTACAAACTACCTAAGCCACGTTTTAAACACTGCCCGTCCTGACCTTAGAGATGAGTCTAGATTTGTATTTGGTTCCATTAGTAAGAGACTGTTTCCGTCAGGATCACCTGACAACCACGTTGTCCAAATCTCGTTCGTTTCAAATTGAAGTCAATGGACGTTAATGGTGGACACATAGGATTGCTTGATGTAGTGCAACACTCCTGTTGAACGCACGGAGCCCAAATCACTCAGTGGGCTTCTATGAAGGTATCTGTCCCTCAAATCAGAAATTCATGAGAAGGGCAAACTTATACAGACACATGCGGTATAAGCGTTGTGAATACGCGACTTAATATGGTATTACTAGTTAACCGGAATCAAGTGAACGATAGTTACTTCTGATCGTTCTAAGGCTGCGGCATTGTTAAATGCCAGTAAAGACCAAAACGTCTATCCGGTCTCTAATCATGTAGACATTTCGGTCTACACAACTGGGGCGTATTTAACAATCAGTCATAAATTGTAATGTGTACATCCGTCAGCGATACGGAAACCAAGCACACTACACGATGTGGCATTCATGTAAGCAACACGAGCCTCACAGTAAAGTAAGTGCACTCAAGCATTCATTCTTGGCGGCTAGCATGCTTAATCTGAAGTAGTTGATTTTAATTAATTCCACTATCTGAATTAGTATAACCTCTTACAGTGTGTTGACTAATGCCATCTTTGAACAATGCAGTAAGAAGACGGACCATCTTGTCAAGCGAGTAAGTACAGTTTTCATAGTTACCGTTCTTGTAAAAACGTCGCTTTCTTCTCCCTTTTTGTTTTACGTCCGAGTTGTCTAGTAGAACATATTCCACCTCTTATCGTTTGTTCTAACAACCCCATTTTTGAAGATCAGTTAAATGCATGCTTTTAATTCAGTGTGAGACTAATTTGTGAGCTTTGATATATATAAGCACATTTATCGGCAAATGTATACCTCACTCAAGTGTAACATTACACGCATAATTGTCCTTATGTAGAAACACACATACTTCGTTGGTTGATATGTTGCTTTTATCGTTGAAATCAAGTTATTCCACTATTAAACCGTGGCTTGTATCATGTTTGAACTGTACGTTCGTTGTCTGTGCCGAAAAGGATGTGAAACTTCAATCTTCTGCTTAGGTTAATTTTTGGGTCTGAGTTTTGGTGAGAAATAAGTAACTGAAAAATGATGTGACATAAAATGGTGTAATGATTATGATTGAAGTAAAGTTACCAGCCATTACCGCGAAATCTGATAGAAAACACAGACTGTAAAGGGTTTTTGGATAAAAGATACAGGTAAGCACTTAAAATGTCATTGGCCTTTTTGTGAAAGAACATGGGAACGCAGTGTCTTTCAAACAGAAGTCAGAAACGTTTACACCTAACTCACATATGAGCAGTTAATGTAATTTAAGCATAATGGGTTGAAAAATAAACCAACTTCAAGAAATTGCCATAGGTAAGCTACCAGAAGACAAGATTACAGCGTGTACAAGAAGAGTTGAACCCTTTTTCCTAATTTGGATAGTAGTACTAAGTACCGATGTGAGTATATTATAGGAGAAGCAGTAACTCAGGAATCCAGGATGTCAGAAGTATAGAAACATATTCGAGAATTGAAATCCAAAGCGATGGGAATAGATCGATGCAGTTCAAGCAGAATCTTAATTCTGGGCCTTAGATATTTACAAATTACAAAGACGTGCGCAGGTAACATTGTCCATATACTATAACGCTTCTGTCTGCCATATCAAAAGCATCGATTTCTTCAGTGTTTGTTACTTCCTCTTGCGTCCACTACCAGACGAACTCGCCGCCTCCTACCCTCACAGGATGTACTACCGCAGGTGACTTGAACACTGCTGCAAGCCATCTCAATATTTGCTTCAGGCTACCAAGTTTGGTTGGGTAGGTTTTTTTAATATATTTACTTTTTATTGTCTTCGGTTAGATGTAGAGTTGAGAAACGCAGTGATCAGTGAGAAAACCTAACTTCATGTACATCAGTGGATTCATTTAATGATGCCTGGTTCTGCCATCTTACGAGTTCCCATAGTTGATCAGAATGGCGAGATCAAAATATAGTTCAGTACTTTTGTTCAGTATTGTTCCTTTCGTTTGACCATATAGTTTTACAAAAGTGTGTGAAGCTCCTTTCACGTTGAACATCGGTGTGCTACTTAACTTTAAACTGTCCTCGCAAGATATCATTAGATGAACGTCGATCACTCAGTCCGTTCTATCCGACTGTCCACGTAGTTAAGCCATATAAGCACCATGGATCAAATTAGGCACTCTATTTGACGGGCCCCAATTGAGAATGGACAAATGCTTGGGAAAGTTTATCTTAGTTTTGTTGTACATACGGTATCTCATTTTGTATACTAACGATACAACCATTCACACTTTGTGTATTGTCCGCCTGGAAGAACGTGCATTCTTTTGCGAACAAGTAAAAAGTAGTTTCGAGCCGTCATCTTCATGACTCTCCGCGTGTGATTCCTATGTCTTTGTAAATGAAAGGACAGGGAAACGTTCTACATAAATCGGCTAAGAGTTAACTGAAAAGAATTGTCATCTACACGTTTGCAATAATTTAATTACTTCTCGACGACAGTTTTCTGCATCAGTTAGATCGATAGTAACACAGAACATTACCAATAAAAAAACAAGCATCACATCACAATAACAGTCGACTGCTCAGAATCTATGTTTCCAAAATGTTCAAAATGAAATTGTATATCAAGCTATTTTAAATCAAATGAGTTGAGAAGGAACTAAATCGATCCCATAAGTTTACCCATACCAGTGCTGGGTGATGCTACACTTTCTCTCTGTGTACACCGGAAGTCCTATTCATTTGTCGATCATCCATTAGACTATAAATGATCGATATGTGCACACTACCAATAATGGGAACGACATTACGTAAATAGGTTTATATAAAGTTATGTAGTATTTTCTACACATCATAACTTTTCAACCAGTTATTTCTTCTATCATGATAGTCCTTGTAGTTTACTTTCTGACATTGTTTCACTAAGGGTTAAGACCAAAACGAAATAGATAATTTTATTAGTTAGTATAAACAAAATGAGTGAGCGGTTAGTGTGAATTTACGCTGAGCGCAGTGTGATGTGCAAATTTTCGTAATTTTTAATATCCTTTACGCAGGTCAAAAAAATGTAACAAATTTTACCTAGATAAATGATCACACTGCACACTTTTAGATTGTCCACTATATAACGGAAGGTTCACTTGCGGACCCACAATAAAGCTGACTGATATTTTTGGGCCAAAAACTGCAATACCAGACAAGAAACATTGAACACCGGTGACCTGAAGACAACTATGGAAGTGGTTACGTCGACGATTTCCGAAATATTTTTGTATGTGGCTATGGATCATTTTTTAGACGTTCACTGTCAACTGAATATTATCAATATGTCACGGATAATGATAACCTAACAACTTTTTATTGTAAACGCACACAGTATACTGTCTGCCCTTCAGAGGTTAATGTACTTGGGGACTCCCGTGCACGCCGAACAGCAACACAAAGATAGTTGAGTCGGAATCTGAAATCTCTAGACTATGGCCTTGATTTTGTCGGTCTATAGATGAAGCTGCCGAATGGGGCATGCGATTCCTTCCGCTTGTTCCGATCCAGCTAAAGTTCGAACGTTTCATAAATGAATATTGAACAAGTTTTAGTCTAATTTTCAATATTCATAAAATGTCTTGTTAATGAATGACTGTTTCCCGGCCGCCTTGTTGCGCATACACAACTATAAATAACAAATTTATTTCATGTATATTAACTGGCATATGGTCATACGGAATAGTAACATTCATTGAAATTATGTGGATGACAGTCTAACCATGTGGCGATGTAGTTGTTTGCGCGTGCAAACATTATAGCCTGTTAATCGGTTTAACACGTGAATGGAGTTCAAAATTTGTCATACCACACCCAAGTAACAACAATATCGTCGGATTACTCTTAGTTTGGTATTCCCTTGTTAACTGCTGCTCTGATTAACCCTAGTACAAGAGTAGGTATAACGTGCAGATTCACCGTCATACGAAGTATACCATGGCAGTTGTAAAACGTTCGATGCGAGCAGAACGATACGGAATGTCAAAGGTTTACTCAGATCAAGCTGGTTCTGTACATAGTAAGTTAATAAGCACTGGAGAGTAGTGGGGATTTTGGCTTAACATACACTGGAAATCAACTACAATTGACCGCAGCCATCATATTCTCATAGATTTTGTAGCCTGCCAGCTTCATGAGAGGCCTCATGAAAAATGACCCTTGAAATTAACTGGTTTGGCCGAATTAGTCCAGAAGACTTGTCGATACATCGACATAGGCAAATCGTGGACCTAAATTTTGGTGACCATTAAAATTACATGAACTGGTTGCGTTAATCTTAGTTTGCACTCGCTTTTTACACAACGTTAAATCGTAGTTCACTTTCATCCATGTATATGGTCGAACAGGCTCCTATGAACTCACAGCCCAAATTAGAAGTGTGGGTTCAGAAAGCAAGTTATAACCCTTTGCCTTTAGCCTAACTTACATAGCAAACCCATCAAACGAACGCAACACAACTCATCCGAAATAGAACTACACTACGTAAGAGCGACTACTTTTCTCAACGAATATATGTTTGCTCATCTTTACGGGAATTTGATTGTTTTGCCCTAAACACGCAGTCTTCTGTCATGATAATAAAAAGTAGACCACGAATCTTGTGGCAAAACGAATGGAACTCTGGCTGCTTACAAGGCCTTAGTGTGCAACGTATTCTGGATTTTCAGTGCCCATCAGTAAAGATGGACACACGCAGGACACACCTGGATTAAATGCCAACGCCAGTTATCTGTTCAAGGACGCGAGTAGGTAACTCAGTGCTTCAGAACGTAGACATGCCTCGATTTTTCACATACGGTGAACATCACCTAAAATGGGTCAGAACTTTCGAATTCCCATAGACTTTCCAGTCGACCCCTTTCGAAGAGAAGTACCAGACTAAAGTTTCATTCTCATTAGAGCCCGTCAGTAGGGCATATCCTTGCCACGGCCGGCAATAGAACTCCGGCCACACTTTCATTAAGCAACCACTGCACCAACGACCTCAATTTAGACACAAGCGAATCATCACATGTGAACGCTCAACCGCAACTACAATCGATAACTCCCTAACTGGGACTTATCGCGGCTTTGCTGGGCATGCATTGCGTGAGTGTCACACAAGATGACCGCGTGTGGGATAGTGTCATACCTTTGTGGTGACCTGACTACGCTAGTCTAACAGTACGTTGACAGCAAACACACGACTCGAATAATTGCGTTCTTTGTTTGGTTCCCGTATGGTTTGTTACTTGGCATAATCTGTAAACGGTGGTTTGTCCGCTCCTGTTGGATATGCCTACGAGTTTACTTCCAGGAAAAGTAAACTCATTCCATTAGTTCAAGTGGAAGCTTTTGTCACCCTTCCAGTGCCACCGCGAGGTCATGAGTATGGCAGTTCAAATCCGGATAGCACACTGTTGACTGACTCTAGCAAGAACGAAATTGGAATTTGTTGCCGCGTTTCGGAGGGAACTGATTGACAAGCATATGGGGGTGCGAATCTGCAATTGCCTGTGAGTGATGTTCAACCTGTGTCAACAGAAATTTCTCAGTGCTCATTAGAAATGGTCACGCACCGGAAGAGCATTGGTCTTTCCTTGTAATTTGTTTTGGTTGAGTGTAGCTGGTAACCTTGATCTGATGACCTCAATAGTCTGTTGTCATCTCTTATAACAACACGGTGAAGTAGTTGATCGTATGGATTGTCTACTTTTTTCATTCCGATCCTCATTCATTCTCGCTACCAGGGAATAGTGAAGCGATCAGAAGTTCGCTTCCCTGTACACATGAGGAACCTTAATGTGAGGGAAATTCAAGTCCCATTAGTCAATTAGAAAGTCATAAATTCGTAAAATGTATCCGGTGTTAAGTTAGATATCATCATTAACAATACGTTATGCATTTCAATATATAGTTAACATCCCCGTCGTACAGTTCCGTATAAGTAACACTATTAGGTGAGGTGGTCGTAAAACTAAGCTACCTCGAATATGCATCTTCTATATTGGGTTGCATCCTCACTGGTCATTATTGCCAAAATGCATACTAAACCACGACTTGCAATGTGTGAATTATATGTTATATTTAACGATATCAAAATCAAACGCAAAACTATTCAAATTTTTGGGTTTTCAGTCTGTTACATTTATAACTTTGGGCCCCATTCATTCAACACCTAAAATTTTCTACACAAATATTAAGCCTATTTCGAATTGTTGCAGACGCCCGTTCGATGCCCAGTATTATGTCCTCCACTGCAATACTGAACCACAATTTGGGATATTTGCAGGCCGAGCATGAGTAGACTACTTTCGATGGTGATGTTCAAGGTGACAACTTATAGATCCACCAGGGAAGTCGCTTTACACTCTTTCGCAGTGTAGAAGATATTTTTTTCACTGAAGACAGTTAAAAGACTGCTGACGCTGCACCCGCTTGCCAGTTTGTGCCGACATACTCTACCGTCATCCATCGCTTTTAACAATGTCAGTCCTGCATAAGTTTGTCGGTTTCATGTGTTTTCTCCACCGAAAAAGTTGTAGTTACCGGAAAGTTACAATCACAATGCGCTATTTATCAACCGTATCGATATATTTTTTGTCAATCGACCTCTGACATCCACTTCATGAACGAACTTCAAAACATTTCATATGTCGTGTCAAAATACAACCGACAACGAGTACTGAAAAGTCCTTGAGGTTATTCACAGCACTATGTTAGTCTTTATGTACTACTTTTGGGTTTACTGGAAGTCGGTCGAACTTTTCACGCAGTGCTTGAAGAACACTTTTTGCCGGAAGATTCTCTGCCTTCGACGGCTGAGGGTGAGTAGTCTGTCGGTGTGACATCTGGCACAGAATCTTTCGAGTGGGTGAGTTCATGCTCTGCACAAATGATCTAGTAGGTCATTACGAAGGTCCCTTTGTGTGTGGTCAACTAATTTCTGAGCCGCAGGGTGGACAAATAGAGCGGTTGGCAACACAAATGAGAGCACTGATGAGCAGTAGGGGATTTTGATTTTCATATGGATTGAACATCACCCACAATTGATCGCAGCTGTCGCATTCTCATAGACTATCCAGTAGGCTCCTTTCGCTCTGATTAGAGCTGGTCAGTAGTGCATATCCTCGCCACTGCCGGGACTTGAACCTCGGCCACGCTGTTCATGAGGCAACCGTGTTTATCACTGCGCCATTGACCTCACGTTAGGCACGACCGAATTATCATATGTGAACGCTCAACCACTTTAGCTTGTGAGTAATGATCAGGTTGTCCGATCGTTCTAGTCCCGGCAGTGGCGAGGATATACACTACTGACGAGCTCTAATGGGAGCGAAACTCGAGTCGAATACTAATGAGGTTTGATTTAATGAACCGTAACTGGGTGGATGAGAAACTATTACCGGGGTGGCGTTAGTACTGAAGTTTGATTGCACTCCGAGTTTCACTACTAACTCACAAACCAACACTACGTGGACTATGTGCGTACAACTGGGAAGCTGTTAGAAGCGACATCTACGTATAAATTTTTCATCACGTGCTTTATACGTTAGACGATAGATGTATACTTACCTGGGAAAGGTACGTGCAGGTGTGTTGAGTGCATACAGTTTAATGTGTTCCCTTAAACAATCACGTTAAAAAAAATAGTGTGAAAAATTTGTTTTCTGAAAAAATAACACTTTGACGTTCCCTTCTTAGCAAGGGATTATGCTAAATATTATCAGCTATCTTAATAACTATGGGGCGTGAAGATGGATCTTCTGAGATTTTCTGATAGCATTTCTCAGTAATAATGACAAGTCTAAGAGCATATCTTCACAGGATTGTGAAACTTTGACAGGAATGGCAAAACAGAAAGGAACCCAGTTATATATTCATCCCACCGCAAATATATTTTGAAAAAACGTTTGTTAGTAACGGCTGTTGCATTCAGTTTATTTACTGTAGTCTCACTTCAACCAGACCTGGCCTCATCTTATAAAAGACAGCATCAACAACAACCACAAAAACCACTAATTTATGTCCCAGTTGTTCTCGTTCCGCTTTTGATTTACTGTTTCTCTTGGTTGACTGAATAGTGTTTCCCCAAGGATATCTGGTTTACCTGATGTTTTTGAGAATTCAGTGTTGTTTGTCCATTTTACTGGAGCATCACATAATTTACTCAAAGTTGTTTTTTTTATCGATTAGTTGAAACATTTGGTCCTCTGGATTTAATGAACTAATACGCAATGAAGGCAAATATCCTGAACTGTTGACACATCGTTTGTTCTCTTTGAGGCAAGCATAAAACCAGTGGTTGTGCACAGCGAAGACAAAAACAACATTTTAACCTGACGTATACAACTAAAAACAGGACATACGTCACTCTTTTGAGCATGGCTTCCGTAAATATCGATAGGTTCTTGCTTCTGAGTGATGTCACTGAGTCAACTAAGTGGTCTGTATTCAAAATGTGTTTGCCAATCAAGAAGGCCGGTTTCCACACAGTTTTATGTTTGATAACGACATACGGATGTGTTTCGCTATCCACTGTCATAAATTTCATTCAAAATTGGAATGTCCCCGCAACAGTAGGTAAACTGGGGATTTACGGATCATTAGAACATCCAGGCGACCGGCTACTGAAAGCGGGAAAAATCCGTATTTTATGGTAGAAGAAAAAGAATCACGCTTACCTACATATTGAGCAGAAACATTTTCCTTTCGAAACCACAGAACAAGTGGAAAACAAAATAAAAATGCACGTAACTGACCGCCTGGAATACTCTCAAATTTTGGTCAGGCGATAACTATCTGTCCGTCATGTATACATGGTCTGATTTGCCTAACATTCAGACAAGTTCTTCGACACTTGTGTAATCCATTATAGCATGCCTGCTTTTCGGTTTTATTTTACATTGAGGAGTCCTGACGATGAAAAACTATAAGAAATTTTAGTAAGCTGTTGGCAAGTAACATGCGGCGAAAATGGAAATTGGATAAATTATGTATTAAATGTCTAGAAGTATTCTGTAATTTCGTGAACAAGACGTTTCACAAGGTCAGTCCATCAAACATCCACGAAAATAACGCAAAACAACACCGCTTGTGTTGCATCGGTAACTTAGAAGTCAGATTCGACCAAGTAATATTGTGACATTTTGCATGGAGGACAAAAGTGCAAAAGTAACGTTAAGCTGCAGCAAATGGAAGTAATTGTGCGATCACACGGTATGTTGTTTTGTATAAGCATAACTAGGATGAGCAGCAGTTATCCAGTCGGAAAGATCAAATGACCCAGTCCAGTTGGATGTTGACAAAACAAGGTTGCAGGTACAACGGCTTTTCAGGTAGGGTGACACTTGTGACAATTCCCGCCAAACAGACACACAGGTGGTGTCCAACTAATCACAAAAAGCTATCTAATTAAACTATGGTAGATTGAACGAATAATCCATCTATGACAAAAAATTCAATTACATTTTCTAAGATTTTCCTTCCGACTGCACGATATTCGGGGATCTGTAGTTTCAAAATAGATATTGTCAGCAGTACACTTAGGGTTCAGAGACTGTGTCTCACATGAGTAAACATAAAATGTGCATCCAGTTTGATTTTGCGCCAAGTTTGGTATATTTATATATTCCTGTGACAATAATTCATAAATATTCTAATAATACCAGTACACATGTTTGATATTCGGTTTGGAAACAGAGGCTTCGGTGAACGTCGGGACAAACCTGCCAGATACAACCGAAGCAAACGAGTGGTATTCTTACGTTTGGTTTCATCTCGATCAAACCATGGGGATTAATAGGGTTCGTAAAGTGGATGGTCAAGGGAGCTCCGGTGCAAACAACACACATCCGAATCACCCGTAAGCTTTCTCTCGGAACGTTTCACATAAATGAGTGGAACCTGCTTCTGATTTATCACGACTAAATGGAACTTATCAAAGATATTAAAACTAACCAAATACTCCACTTGACTGAAAGAGCTCAAAAAGTACATTAAGTTCAATGCGCAACTGGCGGAGGTGAACGTGGTGGTCGGGTTTCTGATACAATACTCATAATTTCTAAAACAGTACTGGACTATCCTTGAATGAAATCGAATTAACGTCACGGGAAGTTCATTACAACTTTTGACTTTAAACAAAGTGGAAACGGGTTTGAGCAGAGTATATGACCTGGACCACAAACAGAAAATCACTCAGGAGATAATAACACAGTTAACGTATGGTGAACTAAATGAGTTCAACAATTATGCTCATCAGATTGTGGCTGATAAAGGACAAAAGAAAACAGTTAAGCTGCGGAAGCAACTCAACCCAAGCAATCCCAAGGTTGAAATTTCGAGAAATCCTATTCCTCCTCTTTGTTTTTGGATGAAGTCGCTCAAGAAGTATTATCGGTAAGACTGGGATTCTGCTGTTCTGAAAACATATTTGGGCAGTTAGACTCAGAAACTCACTTTGACAATCCTTATGATCAAATGAAGACTCTCCAACCATCATCAGCTGTTAATGTTGAGATGCTCAAAATAACCCTAGTTCAGTCCTGTTATCAGTATCTAACCCGAAAATCAGTTATTAAAAACATACTGACGTGGAAGCACTTGGCTTCACTGAAATCCGTAAGACAGAATAAAAATATAATAGTATCCAGACCTGAAAAAATTGCTGGAATCGTCATCTTACATAAAGCCTACTACTTATGTAAAATGAATACACTATTGAGAAATAAAACCATATTTGTTAGAATACAAATCGAGAAGGACAAAACGACATATGTTGAGAAGTCACTAACAAAACACTTAGATGTATGAAACAGAGGGACCTGATAGATTTTGCAGCTTATGAAGAAATTAGATCAGTAGACACTGTAATTTCTAGACTCTACAGATTAACCAAGGTAGATAAAAACGATGTACCACTACAACCGATTTTAGATGTGTACAATTCTTCCTATCGTGCAACGGCAAAATGGCTTGCCACGCTGTCAGAGCCGATCAGGAAAAAACTAGCGATTCATAACTTAAGGGATTCCTTCGACTTTGTTGAAACATCAAAGCAGCTGAATGTATTAGGCAAGCGTTTATTCTCGCTTAACGTCACATCCCTTTTCACCAGTATATCACTCAGTGTAACGACTGAGTCTTTCTGACAGCATAATGAAAGTATTGATGTCAATATAGAAACACCACCAGAAGAACTGAAGTAGTTGCTATATCGTTGCACATACAAAATTCGGTTAAAGTTCTCCGGCAAGTTATGCCGTCAAAAGGATGGAGATCGGACGGGATCGTCACCAGGCCCAATGTTGACAACTATCTTTATGGCAAAGCTAACGTACAGTTCGTAAACTGACCAAATACAATCAATCACCATGTAATAGCGTTATTTGGACGATGTCATTTGTGTAGCAGATGAATCTAAAAGTTCTAATGAAATACTGATTCATTTCAACTCTGTCCTTTTACTCTATAACCCGAATCATCCACAGGTATCTCGTTCCGACATCTCGTCGCGACGATGGCATGATGAAACAAAAGGTTTATCGTAAAGCAACTTGGATGAGTCAGTATAAAAACTTCAACAGTTTTGTACCACCAAGACAAAACAGGAATATCATCCAATGTCTGATGGACAGGACTACAAATACATGCCTGAGCCACACAACTGATGGGATTAAACAGTTTATACTTGATGCACTTTTGAAAATCGTTATCCGAAGCAGTTTATTGATAAGAATGTAATGATAAACACCAAGGTAGTCGAAACACGAACAGCAAACAAAAAGTCTAGTAATATTTCCTTGCCTTTCAAATGTGATAGCGTTGCCGGAAGTATAACCAAGTTGCTCAATGTGGCAACCAATAGAACATACTTATCAGCTCATCTACGCATTCTCATTTGCTTTCACACTAGTTCCGCGCTCCCATTTGAAAGGTATTTTATCTATTCATGCGGTATATTATAATGCATCCCGTTTCGTTTATTCCTGTGAAACAAGAGACAAAGGTGGTGGAAGATGACCATTATCTGAACGCATTTGCGCGCCAGTATGAGGATATTATTGTCAGCAAAACAAAAGGAAATTTTATCATACTTCGCGTCCTCCATTTTGAAGTGCTTCATCTAAAAAGATTTTTCATGAAGAGATTTTCAGGAACTTGTAATCTTTTCTTACCTTGTTGATAGCATTTTTCGAAAGAATATTTCCTTAGAAATGTCCCTGTAAACATATTTTTCGCCCCAATAATTAATGCCACGTCTTGTGATGGTTGAAACGTTAATCAGAACATTCAATCCAGACCGACTGACGTGACGTGAAATGATCCCGAAAGCCACTCAATGGACGAGAATCTCATGACGTTTTTCACTTTGTATCCAAAAATTCACTAGAATGTCTGTCGGCTTTTAAATATTTTCATCTGAAACCTTTCGTTTTCATGGTTTTGGTCGTAAACCTAATTATGAGACTGAGGCTGAAAGTTGTGCACTTTTTATGGATCACTGAAAACAAAAACCATTTTCGAGGAATGCAAAATGCAATTTTGGCCTATGGCTGGCGCGTAGGTTATTTTAAAAATTTCTACGTTATTGTCTCGATATAAATTGATACAAATTTATACTTCCTCCCGACAACTTCGGTACTTGTATAAAACAATGCGAAGACGCAATTCATGCATTCGTACATTCTGATCACCCATGGACATCTAACTTATTTTAAACGAGTCAAAATTCTACAGAGCGAAAGTCATGGTTTAATGAACTAAATAGACGGACACAAAAGCTGGAAATCAAAATTGTGAGAATACGGACTAGCAAGGTAGCCGCAGCGTCCACACAGATGGCATATGAACACACAGGGGGTACGGTGACTTTTGATAGCCGAAGCCTCAGTAAAGTGGAATATGCGTTTCCGGTATTGACTTATGACCAGTACCATCCAAACTCATGGTAAACTAAATCATGATTACGTAACCTATAATTTTCGGAAATATGATAAGAGGAAACATGCAGGGTTCATACCACTGACCAACATTACTTCACACAAATAGTACCTTACAACCAGAAAGTACAAATATATTGCACAAGCTACATTGTATAACACAGAATCATTACATTCAATAAAATCTTCGGTGAAATCCGAACAGTTTTGTGTGCTCTTAAGCGGTAACTAACCAATTATTCACCAGATCATTGATGGGCTTTAAATGACGGAATTTTCACTCACTTCATTATCCTACTGAAATATCAACTTCAGAAAAGTTTTGACCAAATGAAAGTCGGTTAAAACAAGTGAAACGTTCTGTTTTTCTTTTGGTTTGTATAGTTTATGGAATTACGGGCAAGTGCAACTAAACTACTGCGTTCACACTGGATGCAGAACTATATCGTTCTGCAGTACACAACATTTTTCGGAAGTAACACTTTCTACATAACTCATGTTAACAGAATAGTGAATTGCATTTACGTATTTATTTAAGTCGACCAGATATTACCAATCAAGTGTTTTTACCAAAACTTCAACTATAACTTCAGCTTAGCATCAAACTTCATCCCGAAACTTCGTTCATATTGTTTTGATCAACGAGATTTTTGATCACATTGTTTGTTTACGCTGAGATTCTGAAGTTGATTAAATTAGATTTTTAACAAAACAATGAGCTATGCACGCACGAGTTGAATTCCTATAAACACTTGGCATAGTAATTTTATCGAACTAAACTTCGTTGCAGTTATGCGAATATACAATAGTTAATCTGACTACATTTTGTTCTACCAGAACAGGTGGAGGTAGCAAATACTATTGTCCCATTGATCGATATGATGCAACCCAGAAGCTGCCCTAGAAAATGGTAGGCTAGATCAGTACGGTGCGAGTCAACACTATATAGAATTGTCAATCGCTACCTCTTTCTTGGATCACAAGCTGATATTCGGAAGGAAGTTGTGTGTAAACAAAAGAAATATTGAAAGTTGTAAAAAATAGTGGAATTACTAAAATTTTGTCGTGAGCCATAGATATGTTTACATGAGTGTGTATTTCAATCTGCAGAACAACAATAACTGCACTATCGATCACCAGAGCAAACGTTCACTCATGAGATTGATGATAGCGAATACAATATCATGGAAGCTTATAATAAACCAGTGTGTGGATTTACTGAGTATAAACACAGCGTATGAAGTTGACCAACCAATTTGCTGATAATTCTATATCATTCCTAAATGACATTCAATACATCAACTCGTACACGCTTGTGGCAGTCATAAAATGTAGTCGTTGGGAATTACGTTGTGGTACAGCTTCCGATGAAAACGTGTATCGTGGCATAGAGATTTATAAAGTAATCTAATATATACTTTCTTACGATTGTCTAGTCTCCCGTGATTAAGTTTGTTCTGAAAATGTGAGAAGTCTTCTCCTGTTTTTGTTCAACCTGGAAGCACAAACGTTTGAATCGATTTTCTCTGTTGCTACACCACTATAGATCGGCTGAAAATTTGGTATATATAAAAAATAAGAATTACCACGCTTGCTTGGACGCGTTGTTATTATGATAAAACCGAATCCTAAATATTAACGATAATATTAATCATATAGGTTTGCTTCGGATAAGGGAAAATTGCAGGCAACCATATTAAAAGCAATAAATATTGTCTCGACGATTAAAGAAAATGAAGAACACAAAGATTGTGAACAGAAGTGGAATTCGTAGACACAGCTGGTAAGGTTTAGGATCTAGTGCTGACTGCTTCAATCAGTTCACTCTGAAACTAAACGTACCTGGATTTCTGCCACTCAGTTGGTGGCCAAAACCAATGTGACGTGTTATCCATAAACATGACCAGGCTGACAAACAGCCAGTCACAATGCAGAAACCTAGTGATCCAATTTAGCCGGACTACCAACGGCCGATAAGACAAATGAGTAGGCGTTAGGACAAAAGTGCATCGATTATCTGCAACAACCTGAACGCGTCCGTAACATCTCTCTTTTCAACAAAAGCGAGTTAACCACATGCCATAAGAGTATTTTCTGCGTTAACACAAACGTCTGGTTGGTTGACGAACACGATTATATCTGCGAACATCCAAACTGTCTGAGGTGACTGGGTGTCAGTCTCAACGTTTGGATGCTGTTGAATCACTCCCGGAAGAGGAGATGAACGTGACTGAGCAGTATTTGCAGTCAGAAATAAAACGGCGAGTGGAAAAGAAGAGAACCAAGTTGATTAATGGATTGAAACCCGTCAAACCAGAAGCACAGTTTCCCAACGATCCAGAACGGTACGTTCACAATTATTCGTCCGTCATTTTGAGTCGTACTATCTTAGAAGTTTTGTCGCTAGGCCCCAAATTTTGCTGTCCGAAATCTAAATGTAACCGACTAGACTCTGAAGTTCAGTTTGAAAACCTGCACCAACAACTGGGTGAACTCGTTCCGTCTTCCGAATTTAACGCGGAACACTGCATATCTACTCTGGTGAATGCATGCTATAAATATGTGAATAGCAAGGTACCAAATTGCAGTCTATTAATGCGGGAACGTTTAGACGCCGTAAAAGAGCTACGGACTAATACGAGCGTTTTATTGATGAGGCAAGATAAAGGATCCGGTATTGTCCTATTAGATAAGGCAGACTATATTGACAAAATGTCATGTATATTGTCCGACAGATCAAAGTTCACTAAGGCGGAAAACGATAAGGATAAAACAACAGCTATAGAGAAGAAATTATCCAAATTACTCCGTGACATGAAACAATAAGATTTGATTGACGCACGCATGTTTGAGTGCATCAGACCAACAGGAAAGGTTATTCCACGCCTCTTTGGCCTCCCTAAAGGGCACAAAAATGGAGTACTCTTAAGACTGATTCTCGACATGTACAGTTCTCCGTATCATGCCTTAGCGCAGTGGCAAGTAGAACTACGGGAACCAGTTAATTCGCAACTGACGCCATTCAGTCTAAAAGATACTTTTGACTTCGTCGACACGGTTGATTCAGTGAATATCAAGAATCAAAAAATGGTTTCCTCAGACGTTACATCGTTATTCACAAACGTGCCGTTAAGAGAAACTATGGATCATCTGTGCACTTATATTGAAAACAGACAACCCAACGTCGGCATTTCCATCGCCAAACTAAAAGAGCTACTATCATTCTGTAACTCAAACGTCCAGTTTCAGTGCAATGGAAAGCTCTATAGAAAATACAAAATACAAACTTTTCCATTTAGGCAGAAGTTTTCTTGATCCTGGGCCGCTGGCACCCGTGTTCCGATGATCTCGATACTTCACCAGTTCTCCTAGGTTGAACATTCTAGTTTTGCCGAGCCGTTGCCTTGCGGATTGCTCCCTCGTGCGTGCCTGCGACGCTTTCAGATTTCGTTTGGCTCTTTCTCTTTCGGCAACCAATTCTTTAGTGGAATCAATACACTCTGGCCATATTCCGATGTCCTGATCCACCGGGAGTCGAGGGGTTCTACCGTAAATCAATTGAAATGGAGATTTCTTCATGCACGCCTGCACGGACGCGCGATGGGCCAATAACACCAGTGGCCACGCAGACTCCCAGTCACCTCCTTTGGCCGATAATCGTTATTTGACCGTTCGGTTGTTACGTTCAGTTAGCCCATTTGTTTGCAAGTGATATGGTATCGTTCGGATGCGCTTGATTCCCAGTTGTTGCATGCGTGTTCGAAATTCCTCGCTTTCAAAGCATGGTCCATGATCTGTCAAGATCGCCTTTGGTACACCGTGGTTTGCTACGATGTGCTTCATCACCATGTCTCCCACCGTAGATGCTTTCTGATCCGGAACGCCAGTCGCTTCGATCCAACGGGTAGTGTTCCGTCATGACCAGAACGTACTGGTTATCACGGGCGCTCAGTGGAAATGGGCCCATAGGATCCATCGACCAGAGTTCACCGATTTCGGAAACTTGTATTGGCTGTAAGGGCTGTTGGGTTCCCCGATTGTCGCCTTTCAACAAATGACACTGTTGACATGCAAGCACGTAAGCTGTCACATCCTCTTTCATCTTCGGCCAATATGCTCTTTGTTGCAGCAGATCGTATGTCTTGGTGCATCCGGTGTGTGCCATTCCATGACAATCTGCTACCAGTTTCTTCCTCAGTTGTCTCGGAATGACTACCACGCAAGGGCACCCAACGCCACGCTGCCACGTCAATACGCCCACACTGTTTAAGCCAACTCTTCTCCATTGGGATGCAATTATCTTCAGCTCTTCATCCTTAGTATATGACGAGAGCCTCACACCTCTTGTCAGAGCTTCAACCACTTTCCGGAGGACCTTGTCCTGATGTTGTAGACGCACTAGTGTTTGTGGGTCCTGCTCCATTACTAAGCCGTTGACTCCAAAAGTCACTTTGGGGAGTTCGTCGTCTATCTGCGGTCGAGAAAGAAAATCCGCTACGCAATTGCTCGAACCAGGCACATGATTGATCGTGAAGTCATATTCCTGTAAACGCAATGCCCATCGGGCTAATTTGTCTCTCGGGTCCCTCGCAGTCCTGATCCACTCCAGGGTTTTGTGATCCGTCTCCACGTGGAACTGTTGACCCAACAGGTACGGCCTCCACTTGTCCAGTGCCCATACGATTGCCAAACATTCATTTTCAATGATCGAATACTTCTGCTCCGTTGGGGTCAGGACCATACTGGTATATCCAGTTACTCCCTCCCTTTGCTTGAGCACTGCCCCGATGCCACGGTCACTGGCATCTGCTGCTACGATGAACGTTTCTTTTGCATTCAGAAGTTTCAGAATTAGTT
>JTDE01000145.1:72433-88149 GCA_014338405.1 Paragonimus skrjabini miyazakii
ACCGAAAGCATGCAAATTGCCAAGCTGAAACTCACATTTTAACTTTCCCACAATTGGAATTTAAGTCCCCGAGGCGTTCCGTGCCATATGATCAGTCTGGACGTATGCCGGTCTGTGTAAATAATCCCATGTTTTCTTTGAGATAAGTGTAATGTCAGAGACCGTATCCACTTGTAGTCGCACTTTTATACCATTCAGTAAGATGTCAATATATCTTCTGTTACTTGAAATATCACTATTAAATGCGAGGAAGACAACGGTAGATCGTCTGTCAGAATAGATCGACGTTTGTATGGGCCCTAGTAAACGCCTGGATGAGGATGCTCTACTACAGTGGATTTCTTTGTGTCCATATTTCCCACATTTTTAGCACGTTGGATTTCAAACTTTGTAAACTCGTGCAAAATGCCATTCTCCACAATGCCAACACACGCTCGGTGGCCTTGATGTAAATTCTGTTGACTGGATGCTTCTTGCTTTATTGATAACACATTGACATTTTCGTCGCTGTTGCGCTTGTCTTCAATCGATCTGGTATTGTTTTTAAGGTTTATTAATCGTTGGCCTTCATCTGTCACAGTCTGTAATGTCATATCTGGGTTCTTTTCTAGCTGCGATAAGGTGCGTTTATGGATATCCGCATCGGTTGCTGATTTAAGTCCACACAGAAAAATTAAAGTTTTAAACTGATCGGTGGTGAGATTTGACAACTTGAACTTCTCACATTCACGATTGACCACACCGGCGAATGTTAGAAAGTCTTCCGAGTATTGCTTGCTGAGTTGCAAGCATTTAAATCGAGTACTGAACAATGACATACGTTCGCTGAAAATGCGCGTCAAGCACCGTACAGTGTATTTGAATGAACACTGACGTGGGTTGTAGGATATCCACACCAAATTTTGTACGAATGAAGTCAAACAGTTTGGGTTTGGTGTTTGACATGTTATTGATAAATGGATTGAGAATAACACAACGTTACGAGCAAGTTGTAATACTCTACGTTTCAACCGCCTCGGGTGGCCTTTCTCATTCCTGAGGAAGGCCACCCGAGGTGGTTGAAACGTAGAGTATTACAACTTGCTCGTAACGTTGTGTTATTCCCAATCCATTTATCAAGTCACGTGGGTTCTGTGTCGGAATATATTTACAATATTGAGCGTATTCCGTTGGGCACAGTTTGCGTAGAAGTAGTCGGATTGTAGCGAAAAGGCGTCCAGTAAAGCACAATATTTATTGCCCAACTCGGTAGTTATTATGCCACACCAGCGCTCGCGATTTTGAATAACAATTCCAGTCCACAACACCCCCCGGTTTCCGCTCGCACGTCGTGTGCACTTCTACCCGGTTTAGGTATGTGATTGGTGCCTTCTATCCGGGGGTTTTCTGCCTGCTGCTGCACGTCCGTTTATCCCATTTCGTTGAGCGATGGCTTGTCCGGTCGCTCGTGCTGTCCTCCGTCTATCTACTGTAGGCTTTGAACTTACTCTACAGCCGTGTTGAGATATTCCTGCAAGTGTTGGAATAATCACGCCTTCAGTTTGGTCATCCATCCTGTTTTGGCTGCCACGTCTCGCCCGTTGGTCTGATCCGGTCGAGCGATGACTCATCCGGTCGCCCACGCCGTTCTCCATCCGCTCACCGTGGGTTTTTGAATGCACCCCCCTGTGTTGGGGTATTCCGCCGAGAGTTGGAATGCTTGCACTTCCTGCCTGACAGTCCCACACAGGATTTGTGCACTGTCATTTAATTTTACTGCGTCCTCCTTGAATACGTCCTCATAACGACTGAACCAAGCTTCGAACATGATTCCGCTGTCCAGTTGATGGTTGTTTTCTGTTACGCTGTTGGCCAATGATTCTGCTGTGGACACTGTGGTTGCAACTGCTGAACTATGTTGAACTGTCATTTTCTGCGCCATGACCTCAATCAACTTCAATTGAGTGGCTTCATACTGTTCGTGCTGCTGCTTAAGAGGCTTCTGAACTTCCTCAAGTGATAACGGCAAGATGAGAATTATCTGCCACTGTCTGTCGCCAAATGTTATAACCCTTTGTTATAACCGTTGTTGCTGAGCCGTGTAGTTCCACTTTCCGTCAACATGACTTATCTGACCATTATATTTAAGCACAGGTGCAACGATGAGGGCAACTTACGGAATTATTGAAGTTGGTGTAAGTAGCTGATTCAAAAATGTTGTCCGGAATGAGGTGCATAATTTATCTGGAAAATTGCATTTTCTTGACAAATGCAGTGCCTAGATTGGACTAGATTGAATATCGTGCTAGAACCAGATCACACTATTGGATCGCGACCAACATTTTCTTTTGGAGGAATGACCTACCGATGCCGAAACATCTTTGTACTCTACCGATAAACCGCAAGCAGCATGCAGACAATACAGGATATTATTAACTAGGACTGGGCACATCTTCTTGATGTATGTTTGCCGGTTCACAGTACAGCGTTGTAAGGGACAACTTGTACATTCTGTGCAACAAATATTCGGCCTCCATTCTAGAAGGTTTTTTATATGACGCATACCTGTGAATAATAACTTAATGAGTCGTGCGTCGTGACAAAGTATATAATGTTTCACTACATATGAACTAAAACGGTGCCTTAATGAGACGATAATCCACAGGCTGTCTACTCAGATTCTGTGCTTCACTTAGAGCTGGTTGAGTTTACTATGTATACGAATCTGTCCATTACAACTAAAGATATACTGTTCTGATGATAGTTCGAAGTCATCGCCATATAAATATAAAAAGAAAAGAAACCGTAAACTCACAAGAGATGCTCAAAATGTTCCCGGGATATTGTCTACACAAGTTCATTCTTCTTAATCCTGACAACTGCACATATTGCAAAGTGGTGTCAGAGATTGGACTGCATTCCAAGATTATGGCCATTTTTACTTCCTCCAGTGTTTGAGACCGTTTCTTGTAAACATCTTGTTTGAGGCGATCCAAAATAAAAAACATTCAGTAGAGTGATAATTGCTGACCTTGGTGGTTATTCTGTGACATCATGTTCACGACGAAACACTTTGGCAGATTTTTCAGTGTGTGACAATTAAGAAGGTCCTTGAAATTTGAATTTCCCTTTTAGGGTTGAGGTACAGCTAGCAATTCTTCAATAGTCAATAATTTTGTGTTTTACGATGCGCGATCTTTACAAACCCCAGTCACGTTTTCTATCCAATCTCACTCCGCTCATCACTAAAGGATGTTTTGTATGCGTTCTCACCTCTTACGTATTGGTCGTGTGCATCTATCGCTCTGCTTTGGTCGCAAAACAAAATTGGCCTTAGCGCATATTGCTGTCCCGAAAGTGAGGGGAATTATGTGTGTTAAGGACAGCTTTGGGGAACATGCACGTAAAGTTTATCGACGATTTATATACGGTTAACTGACCACGGAGCAGCAACACATGAAGGAGCCAGCAAATCAGGCACGTAAGCCGATTACATGTGAGAAATGAAAAATGCGAAATTAACACAAAACTAGATACTGGACTGTCACGATAACGCCGGTGATTGAGCCCTTTTGTCAGTTTTAGTAGAGGAAAAACTTTGTGACGTCTGCTACAGGCTAACAATCTTGAGTTCCATGCAGCCCTCAGAAAATGCGTTGTGTGAACGACGGAGTACACTTTACTTACCGATCACCATGTTGTAGCTTATGAATATTATGGCTGATCGTCAATGTTTTCCTATGAGTATTGTGAAGGCAGAGTATACAAAAGTTTCGTGTATGATGAATGAATGTAGCTGTTTACTGGCATCAGTCAAGTGGCTCCACAGTTGTCGGCTCTTCAAAATCTATTCGCTTATTGTCCATTCGACCTCATATAAAGTTAGTGATATCAACTGTTCATGTATCAACATTTCTGTAGTGGTGTAGCAACAGAGAAAATCGATTCAAACGTTTGTGCTTCCAGGTTGAACAAAAACAGGAGAAGACTTCTCACATTTTCAGAACAAACTTAATCACGGGAGACTAGACAATCGTAAGAAAGTATATATTAGATTACTTCATAAATCTCTATGCCACGATACACGTTTTCATCGGAAGCTGTACCACAACGTAATTCCCAACGACTACATTTTATGACTGCCACAAGCGTGTACGAGTTGATGTATTGAATGTCATTTAGGAATGATATAGAATTATCAGCAAATTGGTTGGTCAACTTCATACGCTGTGTTTATACTCAGTAAATCCACACACTGGTTTATTATAAGCTTCCATGATATTGTATTCGCTATCATCAATCTCATGAGTGAACGTTTGCTCTGGTGATCGATAGTGCAGTTATTGTTGTTCTGCAGATTGAAATACACACTCATGTAAACATATCTATGGCTCACGACAAAATTTTAGTAATTCCACTATTTTTTACAACTTTCAATATTTCTTTTGTTTACACACAACTTCCTTCCGAATATCAGCTTGTGATCCAAGAAAGAGGTAGCGATTGACAATTCTATATAGTGTTGACTCGCACCGTACTGATCTAGCCTACCATTTTCTAGGGCAGCTTCTGGGTTGCATCATATCGATCAATGGGACAATAGTATTTGCTACCTCCACCTGTTCTGGTAGAACAAAATGTAGTCAGATTAACTATTGTATATTCGCATAACTGCAACGAAGTTTAGTTCGATAAAATTACTATGCCAAGTGTTTATAGGAATTCAACTCGTGCGTGCATAGCTCATTGTTTTGTTAAAAATCTAATTTAATCAACTTCAGAATCTCAGCGTAAACAAACAATGTGATCAAAAATCTCGTTGATCAAAACAATATGAACGAAGTTTCGGGATGAAGTTTGATGCTAAGCTGAAGTTATAGTTGAAGTTTTGGTAAAAACACTTGATTGGTAATATCTGGTCGACTTAAATAAATACGTAAATGCAATTCACTATTCTGTTAACATGAGTTATGTAGAAAGTGTTACTTCCGAAAAATGTTGTGTACTGCAGAACGATATAGTTCTGCATCCAGTGTGAACGCAGTAGTTTAGTTGCACTTGCCCGTAATTCCATAAACTATACAAACCAAAAGAAAAACAGAACGTTTCACTTGTTTTAACCGACTTTCATTTGGTCAAAACTTTTCTGAAGTTGATATTTCAGTAGGATAATGAAGTGAGTGAAAATTCCGTCATTTAAAGCCCATCAATGATCTGGTGAATAATTGGTTAGTTACCGCTTAAGAGCACACAAAACTGTTCGGATTTCACCGAAGATTTTATTGAATGTAATGATTCTGTGTTATACAATGTAGCTTGTGCAATATATTTGTACTTTCTGGTTGTAAGGTACTATTTGTGTGAAGTAATGTTGGTCAGTGGTATGAACCCTGCATGTTTCCTCTTATCATATTTCCGAAAATTATAGGTTACGTAATCATGATTTAGTTTACCATGAGTTTGGATGGTACTGGTCATAAGTCAATACCGGAAACGCATATTCCACTTTACTGAGGCTTCGGCTATCAAAAGTCACCGTACCCCCTGTGTGTTCATATGCCATCTGTGTGGACGCTGCGGCTACCTTGCTAGTCCGTATTCTCACAATTTTGATTTCCAGCTTTTGTGTCCGTCTATTTAGTTCATTAAACCATGACTTTCGCTCTGTAGAATTTTGACTCGTTTAAAATAAGTTAGATGTCCATGGGTGATCAGAATGTACGAATGCATGAATTGCGTCTTCGCATTGTTTTATACAAGTACCGAAGTTGTCGGGAGGAAGTATAAATTTGTATCAATTTATATCGAGACAATAACGTAGAAATTTTTAAAATAACCTAAGCGCCAGCCATAGGCCAAAATTGCATTTTGCATTCCTCGAAAATGGTTTTTGTTTTCAGTGATCCATAAAAAGTGCACAACTTTCAGCCTCAGTCTCATAATTAGGTTTACGACCAAAACCATGAAAACGAAAGGTTTCAGATGAAAATATTTAAAAGCCGACAGACATTCTAGTGAATTTTTGGATACAAAGTGAAAAACGTCATGAGATTCTCGTCCATTGAGTGGCTTTCGGGATCATTTCACGTCACGTCAGTCGGTCTGGATTGAATGTTCTGATTAACGTTTCAACCATCACAAGACGTGGCATTAATTATTGGGGCGAAAAATATGTTTACAGGGACATTTCTAAGGAAATATTCTTTCGAAAAATGCTATCAACAAGGTAAGAAAAGATTACAAGTTCCTGAAAATCTCTTCATGAAAAATCTTTTTAGATGAAGCACTTCAAAATGGAGGACGCGAAGTATGATAAAATTTCCTTTTGTGTTGCTGACAATAATATCCTCATGCTGATCAGAATTTGGACTATTCTTCACTTGCAGTTGCGTGATAGGTGCGTTTATGCTGAATTTATCAATTTAAAATCCGACGTTTCGATTTTCCCAGTCGACATAACGACTGTGTCATAGACTAGTCTAGGGTGATTTTCGATGATCGCTTGTTCCATAAGATGCTTGAATAGGGACGATACCATGAATGTGTATATTTGATCAGTCGTAGCTCATCTGAAAGCATCATTGAAGTGCATCAGAAGTCCAGTTCATTGTGTGGAGATTGCGCATGGCAAGTGTGTGCGAGTGTACATTCAAGTTACATCGTTAGTTCAGACTTGTTTCAAGACCCAACGATCATCAAAATGTTGCACGTCTTAACAGCGAATTACACAGAGAGGCTCCGATGGCATGTGTTCACTTTACGGAAGATTTTATTAACCATACCCGGGTTTCCTGTCGGGTAATCTGTACTCAAATTGCGATGCGCTCGTACTTAACTGTAGGTCAAATTACTGGCTGCCTTAGTGTGGTTGAATCAAACTGGGAAAAAAGTTACTGCATGTCGGCGCTGACTAAGTGTTTCCAATCTGATCAGGACTAACATAATATCCTAAACTGAAAGAAGATTACACATGCTTGAGTGCATACTTTAGTGAGGTATACCCGCTGTTAGGACAGCCATTATTCGACTAGAACACGATGAGTTGGAGCAGATAACAAGTGATGATTAAGCTCAGAATGTGTTTAGTAGCAGAGTTTTCACCGCACTCTGATCGGATTATCCGATTAACTGGTTTGACAGGGCTGTGATGGCAACTGAAGTCTTGCGTCAAGTTCTTTGTAGTTAATCACGCCTGAGAATGAAGTTGTCCAACAATGCACAAAACTGCTGAATTAATGACGGGTGAGAAGAGCAGAATGCTATCACTTTGCAAGGGAATTATGTCCACAGAATATTTTTAGATGCAGCGTTGGTGTTGTCTTCAGGCGAACCCATCAACAACAGAACGATTTCTTTCGGCTCGGCGGATGTTCTCTCTGGCAAGACATTATTGAACTTGACCAGAGAACACAGTGTGAAACAATGACAAATATGAACAACTATGACAGAATTGACAGTATACGACCTTTGACCTGTTTCGGTTGTATCCCACATATTCGGTAGATTGGCCTGAACGATTCATGACTCATACCAGACAGAAATGTTTGAGTGCCATTTTTCGCTTCAGTGATATGACAGAATTATACGTCATGTTTTGAACGCCTAACTTTAGTTTTTTGACATATCAGTCGTGTATACTTCCCACGAGAGGGTTCAATGTGTTGGGAGACGGACTTTACTACGTTCACTTGTATGAACTCTCAATCTGGCCCTTCAACTTTTCGTTTGTACTTTCGTGCATTTAGCCAAATAGTAAGCCTAACAGCGATTTTTGCTTTTGAATTCAGAGTGGCAATTTGAATTATTCTGAGCCTTTAACAGCCGAAAATATAGCCATGCTCCAATAACGTACGACACTTGAAGTTGAGCGTTCTATTTTTGGCATATTATCGTCCCGTAATATGTCAGAGCGTAAAATATACCACTTCCTGGTCACTTTTGCTGTAAACTCATACGCGATGTTGACATATATGCAGTGACTGAAAATGACCCCACAAACACGTAAAAGGTTAACGACCGTCTTCTGTTAGCTCATATACTGAAGCATGTTCTCGTTTTGGAATATTGTTCTGAAAGTATATCTTTGCATCCGACCCATTCACTAGTGTTACAAACGGATTACTGCTGTTACGTACAGTATATACGATTTTTTACCCCACATTGTTGGTTTCTGTGTCTGCTGTTAATTCCGCGAAATATTTCTGATCCATTCCTTGTGTATAAGATGCAAACGTTTGCCTTACCGAAATGATGTAGAAGCCTCAGTTTTACTAGTTGAGTTGGTCGCAAAATATTTCTCTTAATTGCGCCCGTTAATCTTATCATCCACTTTATATTTGGATAAGTGTACATTTGTGCCCTCCAGCAGTAAGATCCGGTTCTGGCCTGATACATTTGTCCAGACCAAGTTGTGTGCGGCTGCTATCCTGTTAACGGAATTGAACTAAGATGAGTGTGATCAACCATAACTCAACATGTTCAAACTCAGTTAGATAAACAGACAGACACAAAAACACACCCACAAATCGAACTAATCACCCCCAAGTCCACAAGTCCTAAGTGCCTTCGTTGAAACAAAAATAACGATTATCAACCGCTATCAGAAGCATCTACACCTACACTCCTAAAGAAGCCGGTTTGCGAACAAACATGACACTTATCAGGATTTCATTAGGCCCATCAATCCGTCTCGCCCAGTTTGATCAGTACTCACATACATTAACATGTTATCCTAGTTTGTCATCAGCTAACCAAAACCCGTACGATGCGAATGTTTTATGCCGACCCAAACCAAATGGATATGTCGTCTTTCAAAATGAAGCAGGTTTCCCGGGGACGAGGCACCTAAATCTGGACAACATTTCTGATCGAGCTCTCCACACCGACCGCCATAACACAACCTGTTACTTTTATCACAGATAAAATGGTCAAATGAGACATGTTGACAAGAAGCGAAACGACACGGCTCAGTGACGAGGTCACAAAACCAAACGATGATTAACGTCTTCACAGCATGGCTATACTATATCACATCAGAGTTGACATAAACATGAAAACACAAAATGACGTGCCTCAGATTCTGTGGAAAAGTTGTTAGGTTTAGACCAGTCTTCCAATGATTTGTATATCTGTGTCGTTCATAAATGAAGCTTCTATCTGTCAGCTGATGAGAAAACTATCGTGATGACACAATCCATTAGGGAAATGTCGTATTTTACTCTGTCTATTAACACTCGTCGGCGCATGCTGGCTATCCTTCCGTCCAGCACTGCCTTTCAAGCGCTGAGTCCGTTACATAGGCGTGCGTGAAAAGACAGGTGTTGTCGATCGTAGACCATAGTGGCCAAAACACTGGATCAATGACGCTGAGCGGTCTTAATGGAAGTGCGCACAAACCCCTAACCTACTCACAAGCGGTTAATCTCGCCGCGATTTCAGTAATGTGCTTTGAAAGTTTGCTCACTCGACTCCGTTAGGAGGCGTGCCCATTGGGTAGGACTGTTGGTCTGCACTCTGGATTGTGTTGCTGAGTCCAGAGTTTTGGAACGTATTGTCCAATATCTGTTCTTAAAAAGTATAACGTCGACGTGACCAAGGCCTGATACGTCAACGCTTCAGGCTAGAGAAACCTTACCAACGCGATATGATCGTCATTTTGTCGAATATATTATTCAAATCTGCATGCAGTTCATTTTCCATGAAATCATCTCAATCACACTTCTAATTGCAACTTTCTAATCGGATTTATTTATTTGTTGTAAGTCAAAAATGTCTGTGGAACAGTTTCTACAGAAGACATTGGTAAATGATTGTGGCTGTCTAGAATTTTTGTGTGCCCAGTTGTAATGCATATGCTCCTTGGATTAAAGACTGTCATCAAAAAGGCGACAAATTGGTAGCATAAAATTTGATGCCTTTTTTCATTTCTACGTCTTTCGAAATTAACTTCACTGGAGTCTGTTAGAAGATTGCGTGAAGCTTTGTACAGAATAAATGTTCGTGCACGGTTGTACACCAAGTGACGAGTTATATAAAAATGAAGATTCTGATGGCAAATTATTCAAATGTTGTTACTGAACTAGGGTTTCATATTCTGAGCTAGAAGTTTAGTCATATATGTGATTAATCGATATTTTGAAAATGGGCTGTTATGTGTATAACTTGACGAATATGGTTCTATTCATGCAAGTCTCTCTACAGAATGTGAGTTAATATCAGGTACCAAATTGTGCGTTTACGGTTATCAGATTACCAGTGCAAACCAAAATTACTGAATCTGTGTGAAAAAGTACTATGTAGTACTTGCCCTTTGATTAGTTGACCAGCCGGTTATTCCATACGTAAACATGTACGAACTTAAATTGAATAGAAGCTAGGAGAGAGTTTCTGTTTAAACGAACCTTGATAGAATCAGTGGTCACCATGTTATAACTAAATGTTGCGGGCTTCGATAATTAATTCGGTTAAAGACACAATAATTGTCGGTTTACTGTATTGGCTTTACAGTCAAGAGGACGATATTACTTTTGACTGTCTGAACGTCCTGTTTATGTTACCCTTCAGTCAAGGGGTGTTACACCAATTTTATCACCGTTAATCGACCGCTTGTGGTGGCACCATCCCTCCGTTGGTGTTAGATCACGATTTTACGTAAGGCACCTCCATTAGACAGGTGAACAGAATTCAGCGCACATATTTTTTAAGGCACGTAACGTCACGCTGTACAAGCTCCAAAAGAGTACACTGGACTTAAGCGTGAGGAAGATATATAGTGCATAACTGCACAAAATGTACATGCCACAGTTCACCGAGCACCGATTGATTGAAAAGTATGTCCTATGTTGTTGCTTTATATGCAACATTCTGAGCAGCAAGCTTTTTAATTGCATTTCTACTCAGTGTGAATTACTTACCCAAACAAACTTCTTTGCAATCGCTCAGTAAAGATTTCCCTAGGGAAGTATGAACAAACAAACTCTTGTACATGTGACATCCAGTTAGTTGGGCTTACGATACACAGTTCATCACATGTGCTGGATACACATGCTAGGCCCTCTTGTGGTCACCCGGCTGACTCCATAAATTCGTTCATCTGTAGTTCTGCAATTTTCTACAATGTCTCTGTTGCAAACACTGAGTCAAAATTTGGCATGTTAAACCTACTGTCAACCGGCGCCGTTAATGGTGGAGTTTTGTTAAGCGTTTTATGCGTTTTCAACAGTACATGTCAACTTTCCAGTTAGTAACGAAGATGTTCAAATAATTATGAACTATCCTGTTAAACTGACTTCATGTATGAGAGTTAGATCGGTTCGTGTCATCGTCGGTTTTCTTTGATAATGCCAATGAAAAAACGTTAATTCCTTGCTTTCTTTTTGATTAGGTATGTTAGTAAATGATTGAGTGAGTGGTAATGGACTACTGAAGTGTTTATCAGTTGAAACAACCTATTGAGACGTCTTATCAGTAGTCGGAGACTTTATTAATTACAAGTTCAACAACACTCATGTCTTATCGCTCCTTTCGCATTCACGTAGACTCTTCAGCAGGTACTCCTCGTAAAAAAGCACTAGGTTCAAGTTTCGCTCCAGTTAGTGCCCTTCAGTAGTATATATGTCCACAGGGACCTGAAATCCGGCCACACTTTTATGAGACAACTGTGTTCAGCACTGCCAACCAATGACCACATATTAGACACGATCAACGTAGCATATCTTTGTACCCCATCACTTTCGTCTGAGTAATGATGATGTTGTCTAACCTTCACGATAAAGGATAAAATTACTAACTATTGATTCTAGTCGATAATCCGGGGAATAAAGCTTTTTGAGTCAGGCCAAATTGTTTCAACACTTTAATTCTCATACCGGACATGGTTACCAGCAGTGGAATAAAATATAACCTACCTGTCGTTTGGGGGGAGTCTTGTTTCGATGAAGTACTCTGTCTGCATTGTGTCGTGACCATCTCGGTTATTTTTGATGCGTTTCATTGATTTCTGTACCATGCAAGTTGTGTTTATAGCTATATGTTACCGTTAGCTACGTAGTGACATTACAGACTGAAGCTATTACTGATGTTTGGCTACAGGACTAAAGCAGTTATGTCTACATGAACGTTCAAACACTGAATTCAGTTACAGTGAGTTGCATAACTTTGGTCCTCTAGTTCAGTGCTCTTAATAAATATCCATTTCCGCAGTGTCCAACTTGCAGTTTCATCGATCCATTCCTGTTATCCATGTTTTCATTTGAAATTCCTGAAGTAGCTTCTTCCAGAAGGTCGAATTATACACAATTTCATCTCTGTGACACGAGGCATCCCGTAAAGCAGACAACACTTCGAGA
Organism: Paragonimus skrjabini miyazakii; assembly: GCA_014338405.1. Classification (NCBI taxonomy): domain Eukaryota; kingdom Metazoa; phylum Platyhelminthes; class Trematoda; order Plagiorchiida; family Troglotrematidae; genus Paragonimus; species Paragonimus skrjabini miyazakii. Next base: position 84,760 of record JTDE01000145.1, read on the forward strand.
TAAAGAGAACATTGTAAAAACAAACTAGTAATGTAACTTTGCGCTATTCCTATCAATCTAATCATTACAGAAAACTTGAGGCGCATACCAACAGTGGGCAAAACGTTGGAATATAATAAGTAAAATTCATGGAACAACGTGATTCCGAGATAGTCGTTCGTAGATAACAAAGCGCGCCGTGTTTGAGTAATGATCAATCGGACTGGTACAATCTCAGTCAATCAGGTGTGTTCTGATTATGCTGATGCGATTGGTCTGACAATAGTCTAACAACTGATTGATCGGCAATCGAAGAACCACGTGTTTGCAGTATGGCTGGTTCACATTCTTCAACTACATGTTCATCTCTATAATAGTGCTAGTATTATTGCACAACGAAATTTTAGGTTGAACAATATTCACAAATGATCGTAACCTTCGCATCAACATAGACTTTCTAGTCAGCCTCCTTCAAAAAGGAGCGTCGGATTTGAGTTTCGCTTTCGTTTAAGCTCGTCACTAGGGCGTATCCTTGTCAGTCCCAGCCGCGCTTTCATGAGGCAACCGTATTGACCATTGCAAAACTGACCTCACATTAAGCACGAGCGTAGTATCACAACTGGAAGCTCTACCACCCTCCCTTGTGAGTAATCATCGGTTGCCCGATCTCCTCGAAACGAGATACAGTAACTGTTCAGTTAACTTCAATCGATAACCCCATAATTTGGACTTTCGAGACAGGTCAGTACAGGCGACCTCATTAAGCTTGTCGGGTTGACTGATGAAGTCGGCTAAAGTTCTAATCCTCGTCTTGACAAGGATATACACTATTGACGAGCTTAAACAAGAACGAAGCCCGAGTCCAGTGATTTTTCTCGAAATAGACTGGCTGTAAAGTCTACCCGAATGCGATGGCCGTGATCAAGTATGAGTGGTTTTCAAGTAGGAATCAACCAAATCTCTGGTTATTCATCAACTATCAAATTTGTTGCATGTTGGTCGATGAGGTCAGCATTTCTAACAGAACAAGAAAGGTTTCTTAAAAAATAGGTATTAAATTTCTGAACAACATTAGTTTATATAATTACTATTTAGTTGGTTCAACGAAATCAGTGGCATCAGCCTAACTTAGAAGTTCCTGATGACGGAGTTATCAAGTGAAATGGATCGGGTACTTCCGCACATCCAGTTTCCAAAGTGATCTGGTCCAATGAACACTATTTATGCAAGATTTTGGTTGGGCCATTATATGTGATTAGTCGGACGTGCACTGAGATCAACGCACAAGGCACATAAACGCGAGGGCTGGGGTGAAACCTCAGATCCGGAAGAAGATATGCATTACTGATGCGTTTTAATACCAGCGAACTTCGAATCCACTGCTTTCTTTCGATGTGGTCTGGCTGAAATGTTCCTCTGGATGCAAAGACTTCCGACAAATATAAGCGCTGTTCAACCGGGGAAAGTAAATTTCTTATCCAGATTTACGTTGTCTTCCGCACTCCCAACTGATTGAGGGAACATGAAATGTTCAGTGACAACTGACATAAGTTTTCCCACCCAGACTTGCTATGACAGCTGCAAAGTTCTTGTCTGTGATTTGCTATATATTTACATGCGGGACCTTGCATTTTCCAATCGGTCGTCTTGGTAACCCTTAATGTATGTGCGTTTTCTGCCTAAATGTCAATTTACACACAGACATTTTCACATCATAATTTAGCTTGACATCACATCCTGAAAAAGTCAGATGAAAAAGAAACAAGGCAAACGGTATGGGTTTGCCCTAAAAGGTTGGGAGTTTTCTGTTTTCGTATACTACGGCCGGACTGGTCCACCTATACATCACTCTCTTACATCGACTTCCCGCTATGTACCGTGGAAATCTCTGTGAAGGTAATCTTGTTTTATCCGTTACTATAACCTTGAAAACACCAGTTTCAGTTAAAAGAGTCTATAATTTCATATCCCTCGGAAGCTTTCGGTCAGGAAGTTATTGTGGGATCTAGATCAGGGGATCGCACTGGTTAAGGTAGGCAACCATTAATATGGGACAGTCTGAAATGTTGTGCCAGCTAGAATCGAATTTCATGGACAGTATTATCCCCTAAGTTTCGGCCGGTATAAATAGAGGGACCGATGGAATTGTGCTTTGTGGGATTAAATAAGTGACCTGATTATTGAAAAGTACCGTACGTAGTTGTCGTACGACCGACCAGCACTGCAAAGAACGTAACCAGATCAGCACCTGAATCGCCAAACTCAACAATACTTCATCGTCAGGAGCAATTACAAATCGTTTTGTAATCCATGGTTGAGTCCTTAGTTCATCGACATGGCCTTCACTTTATGAATATGTACTTCAGATGAACACCATTAAACATCGTTTAGTCTGCAAATACGTGACATCTAGGTCATCATCACATCATTAAATCGATCCGACGACAGGGCATTGGTTTGCACCAGAGAGTTGGAATGTTATTTCCATATCCAGGCACTACCACGTGACATTTATCTGTGTTGTAATCAAGCTGACGAACAACAAAAGTTAGGTGGTGGTCAGTCGGTAAATGGTGTGATGTTCTAGCGAATTGTTTTAGTGGTGAACTTGATGAGATCAAAATTCACATCATTAGTGATTTTTGTAACAACCGCTAAGCAGTAAAGCAATTCGACCAGAATGTTTTCGTGAATAGATGACATAACTTATTCGAGATTTACTTCCCTGGTCGGTATGTGCGAACATTTATTTCAGCCCTCTTTTGACAAGCAACTGAAAAGTTTGCTGTGTACGAATTTTCGAGAAAGCTGCTATAAGTCTGGATATGACCTGAAATTGTGAGGACAGTTTAACTTCCTTGAAAAGCAGCTACGTGTGAATTCACAATAATTTTTTGCAAACACTAGGTTCGCTATTTATAAATAGATTGAAAGTAGTTTTTCTGAACTATGATAAAGTGAAAACATCAACGATAAACCGTCTAGGTGTTGTGTGCTAGTCGATAGCATATCTGACCATGACGCAAAACAGAACTGCAAATAATCATCACTTTCCAGAGCACAGATATAAAAAAATTAGACTTTCATATAATTTCTTTACTTAGTGATCTTAAAATAAAAATTGAACTGGACATTTATCACACACTACTTCCACAGGTTATCTAAAACCTTTTTTCACGTAAATGTCGGAAAATTCCCATAATATCAAAAGTAACGATGTGACGAACAGAGTTGCGAACAGTCAACCAAAAACAGTCCGTCAGCGTATTCTGGCGACCGCCAAATCGATCGCTATTAGATTACGTAACCCTAACCTGTGCTCTCAAAAGAAGTTTGTTCAGTCCTTGCAACTTCCGTGGCCACAGATCAATCACTATAATGTGCAACGGAGTGGAGGCACTGAGGAACAGC
>JTDE01000145.1:95580-126309 GCA_014338405.1 Paragonimus skrjabini miyazakii
GGCGTGTTATAATTCGGTAATTTTGATGCATTGTTTGAAGGTTGTACTTGAACAATATGGTGAGTAAACCAGAGAAAAGGAGAACAGAGGGAATGCAAAATGTCTACTTGTTTCACGCGATAAAGTGCATCGTTGGTTCAATGAATAAGTCGCATTCTATCCCACAAACTCGCGGTTTTCACAGAGTAGGCTTTGAAGACACATGCGACATAGAGAATCACGATTTCTTTGAGGTTGAACGATTTTGTACAACAATTCCTGACTAACAGGCGACTATTTCCTGAGCTGCTGAAGGAAACTAACTCTGAAGTAGACAGTTCTAAAGTAGATTGTATTCTTTTCTTTTCGCCAGTTATGAGAATGACCGGTAATTATCAGAAAGCATTCCCGAAGATGGTCGGCTGAATGAGAACTAGGTGACAATGATGGTGATGATACGGATTAAGATTAATCATGGAGGACGAATTGCCCTGATTCTATTTGACATTTCCCGGCAGAGTAGCGTAAGGATTGTTTACAAGGGTTAGTTTTTATTGTAAGTTATCCTCAAGAGGGTTTGTTTACATTTACTTAAGAGCAGTGAGATTTCGCACATCACTGATCCATTTAACGACAGTGAGTGATGAAATGCCTAATTGTTATAGCTATCGTTCTCTCAGTTGCTATGACTTATTGGACAGATTGAGGAATAAACAGCAGCATCAGAGAATAAGGTTGAGAGGACGAAACGGATAAACCGAAGATGTCACTGTTAATACTACGAGTTCTTTAGAGTGCTGAGGTTTACAGTATTAAAAAAATAGATTAACCAGAATGAGCTGCTGATTGTCCGATGAACCCTTTGATAATGCTTCCAGACGAATCGTTGAGCTACTGTCCAACGAAGAAGCAGTTGGTTGCATTTTATTGCCGGAACCACATTGCATTGCATGTGTCTCTTTTCTGTGCAGCCTGCATACATAAAAACAATACAAAGTTTTGCCCCCCGCATTATCACGGCAACAGATAGCGTAATACCCAGCAAAATATTCCTTATCCGAAAATCGCTTTAGCAAATATTTCAGCTTGAGTTTTATGGCTATGACAATAAGTTAACTCAGCGTAGAATAAAGATTGTGGCTTAAGTGAACATTTACTAACTACTTAATTTACGACTTATCTGTGAATAATAATTCTTGTCCGTTATCTTTGGATAATGGTTGTTTGAATCCACCCCTCTAAAGTTATTTTCATTATGTTTCTGCTTTATTTCGTAATCAGTCTGCTGATATGCGCGCTTTACATTCCATGTATTTGATGCAGCGCATATTTCGTGTTCGTTCGGTTGAGTGGTCAAACACTCATCTGTGAGAAACACGAACCGCTTTCAACTCTAACGTCGATGTGAATGAACAATTGAGCATTGATAGTATATTACTTTGGTTTTCGACTAACTGTTCATATACATTCATACACTCGAAATTAATGCTAAAATGATGGATCGTGGAAAAAACCTGCGTTGATATAGGGACAACTCAGTCAAAATAAACAGTAGAAATGTGTCAACATTCAGATTTATCCTCATCTGTCACTTACGTAAAACCAGCCAATTTTATACAGACTGAACCTACCAACGTTATGTTAACAAACCAGCCAAACAGATTTAACTTTACGCGCGCTAATATTGCAACCAGTTTTGTGGCAGGGAGATTTATTGCATCAGCACCTCTTGGTCAGTTTTGTTAATTTTTGCACTGGTTTATCTTTTAAAGTGAAGGCGGGAACTCATAGTTTTGCGCTAACTAACATACTTTAATGTAGGTATCCTGCGTGGTACCCATTCAACATGTTATTTAGCTATCTATGTACACGATTGACATGACTGGGACAAGAGTGTTCTGATTTAGATGGTACAAATCAACATACAATACACTATTACTCGAACTGACTAAGTGAAAAATTATACAGTATTAGTGCCCATAAAAACGCCATCTGGAAAATAAATGGTATATCGTTCCGTCAGTTGTAATAATAAAGTGTTAATTAACCAATATGTTGTATCTCTATTTTTTTCGAATCGACCCACACAACGCTTGGCACTTTTGTAAAAAAAATATGCTATTGACAAACTGCAAAATAACCCGTTCTTTTCCAAAATAGCGATGGCTGGTGGTTTACTTTACTTCCATAATCTTAGAGATGGCAGCCTACAAAGAGTTTGATTGCACTCTCCGACATGTTGTCACTTCCCAGAAGGTATACTCTACGAGATCGTAACATTCATTGAATCGTTTATCGCAATGTTAATTCTGGCAGTGTTCCTGAATTCCTCGAGCAGCTAGTCCCCTATTCCTTCAAATGTGGCCGAATAATGTTCTCAGATAACTTCGATAATGTCTACAATGGAACAATTACGATGCTTCAACGGTTCTCCATTTAAATGCAGTTACATAACTGATTAGTTTGTTCCTGTGAAGATCCGTTTCATTCATTCTGGTACTAATTACTCGGCTTAAATGGATGCTCCGCCACTGCAACAGTGTAGCAAATCTGACCAAGGTAGATAAAACATATGCACCTCCTATGTATCTATACAGTAATTATAAAAATGACTTGTTTGTCTACTGTTGAAAAGTGTATATACTTGACAGTAGTAAATAAACTTCAACACAAAGAAAGTGAGACAAATTTTATCAAGCAACAAGTGTGTGAAGTGAAACTTAAACTTTTCAAACTGTCTGAAAAAGTAACGAGCCAGTGTCTTGAGTGACATGTCTCTGTTATATTTTTTAGGCTTGGCATTATCAGGCACGTGTTCCCGAAATAGGTTTTTGTCTCAGTGCTGGTCGATTAGCGTGCAAAGCAACTTCACACCATGCTAACCAAAATTTGTTACCTGGAAAGCTCCCAAAACTTTTTCAGAATAAATTATCGAGTCGAATAATACCACAAATCGCTAGTCACAATTCCGATAACCGTAAAAATGCTAATCGTTATTTCTTCTCCTCACATCTCTAGGATAAACGAACCCATGTATTCAGTTGATATCACAAACCACTTTCATGCTATTCAACTTGTCCACGCCAGGCTCAGTGGAAGTTCTGCTTGAAGAGATAAGCGTTTCATAAATATGACCTACCTCATTGATAAGTTGGGGCTTATGAAGCGGAATGTAGTTGATCTGTTGCTCCTAAAAATGATAAAGTCTGAATTGTGATCAGTGCAATTCAGCTGTGACTGACTGCAAGCAGTTGATATAATCTGACATGAATATCGCATTTAATCTGCATAGTCTTTCCAAGCCAAATTATGTGGCATGACACAGCCCTAGATTGAGTGCAGTACGCCGTCTGAGTTTCGCTCTTCATTGAAGTATCAACTGTTGAGGAAACCAACCATCTCCAGCGTCTGCGAACAAAGTGAACCTTACGACTGCGCTTTGGACTTCTAGTAACCTTGGTCTAGAGATCCCATATTTACACTTTCAGGACAACGGATCGTTTGGTGTTGTCAGTTATCGTTAAAAGAAAGGGTGCGAACATTACCGACCACACCCGCAGACCCCTGCAAGTTGAAAGAAAATACGGGACAAGAGCGTTACAATGATGTTACCTTCACTATAACAAACTCTGTCTTGTTCAATGACAAGATTAGTGTCCGCGCATAAAGCACTAACATGATAAGGGGCTTTTGGCTGGTACAAAAACGCAAACTTCTTGTCATTGTGCTTGCTATAACACATTTCAACATAAGTAAAGGTATAGTTTCAAGAGGGGATCAAAGTGCACAACTCATAAAGGGATAAAGAATGACTAGCCGGTTACAAATGGTGCTGCATTGTCAACTAATGTTTTGCAGTTTGAAACGTGTTTCTGGGCTCGAATCATGATAATGCGTATGCTTCTGTTATTCCGTCACTTGCTTATAGAGTATGCTTTCGACAGATGTAGCAGTTAATCGATATGTATACAAAAAGGCGCTAGGAATGGTTATGACACCAATAGTAAAGAAATTCCTCAGGGAAAGTCAGGCGCTGCAAACTGACGAACATTGAAAACAAATAGCAGTAGAAAGAAATTTACCTGTAACGCTGTATTTTGAAAAGAATCTGTACACTTGTGGCAAGACTGAATCCGTATTGTTTTACTGAACTTGACAAATAGACCCATTACGACGACAAGACATGCACGTTGTTTATTCTCGTTAAACGACTAACGAAACCTTAAAATATCTTGTAGGTTTAGAGCATAGCTGCTAACTAATGACCAAACGTATGTCACATAGATAGGTACCAGGGTAACACAACTTGAAGAAAAATGTGAAATCTTTGGTCTCCGAGAGTAAGTTTGTATGTCAGGTGGTAGAGCAATTGCCATGTCTGGACGTGCCTTTTTCGTCGCTGGTTTTAATCCAGACGAAGTGCAGATTTTTCGCTGTTGGTTCTCTTCTAATTTATTAAATATATTACAGTATCCCTCGGTAAAATATCGACTAGACTTACACATTCCGTCAGTCAGCATATGACGCTCAATAATATCCCGTTTGGCATCACAAAATCAATTCGGATTTGTAATGTTGAGTGAATTGACAGAAACAAACTCACAGCTCCTTGAAGCTCAATCGATCACTGTCAATAACACCGGGTTTCCGTACAGATGCTAGGATTCTGATTTCCCTTAATTTGCCCTGAAAATGGGTGCCTGATTACAGTACTTAGTAGGCACCCTACCGATGCCAGTGAGTACACGAGATATCACTTACAAGTAAACGTGACTGAACAATTGCATATGGTAGTTCAGCTTAGCCCAATGTGTGGGTCAACAGTACAGTGATCAACACCGAAGTGCTAATTCCGGCCATGACAACGGTGTACATTATTGATGAGCTCTAACAGGAGTGAAAAGATTCCGAACAAGTGCCGGCTGAAGGTTTTGTGTGAATGCAAAGTTATCAGCAGATGTGAACAGCGGTCAGTTTTCGGTGATCAAAAAGTGACGAACCGAATATCATGTTGACTTCAACTAAGTGCACACTTTGTCAAGAACTCACCGAACTGATCTCTGGCTTATTAACTAACCTCAAAGAATATTTCCCACAGTAACAGCTATGGGTTTTACGAATGGAATCAATAAGCTGAACAGGCGGCCGAACAATTTGGCGGTTTAGATTATCACAAGACTTATGTTCCTCTTCACTTCACCTGGCTATGTATATAAAAGTTGTTGTTAAGATCTTACATACCAGTTGGCTAGAGACTCCCACAGAAAGTATGTACATGGTTAATGAAAATGGAATCAACGTTTATGATTGAGAATTGCAAGTGGCTATTTCCTATCATTTTTGGTGGCACTGACCGTCAAATTGGGGCTACAGAAGCCATGTACGAAATAAAGGTTACATTCATCAACTTTCAGCCTCACGGAACTGACTGACAAGTTGGACGTTTTTCAGCAGTCGCTTAATTGGATGGAAGTGTATGATCCATTACTGGATTTCCGGCGGTGGTAGAGAAGCCATTTTCAAACTGGAGATTTTGAAGAAAAAACGGAGTTCCATATTTGCTTACTTTAAAACTTTTCTAGACAGAGATGGAGGCGATAAGTTAATACCGGAGCTGACAGCACTTTTACGGAAGGTTTAGAGAAATAAACTACAATGTGACTGTTTTTGCACTGATTATTTATGTCTTCCTTAAGGAATCCTGAATCTTAGGTCATAACCCTAATGGCATCAGATTTCTCTCTATCTTCTCCCAATCAGTCGGCCAACCGGACCCATGATATGATTCGTCTGATGTCTCGAACGCATTTATCACGCTCTCAGTCTGCAATGGGACCCAGAGAATCGATACGTCTTGAGGCAACCAACGGCCACCTTTTTGCCTCTGCTCGTAACAATGTCTGGAGCTACTTTCCATGTGAATCGTAAGTTCACTCTGTAGAGAAGAAGCTGTTCTATGTGCAGCAATTCCGGATATTCATGTATTTAAACGATGCACTTCATGGACGTTCGGTTTCCAACTTTTTGCTTAACCTCAAGGTTAACAACATTCCATTGAGCTGTCCGACATTAATTGTATGGACTACATAAGTTTGCCTAACTTCACCACCGATGGTGTGTAATCTATATGGATAAAGTTGAACGACAGAGCCCGTCTGTCTAAGATGGCGTTGTACCTTCAAAATTCGGATGTTTCATGTGAGGTAGTCTGTAGACAATTTCTTTCAGACAGTATATAATATAATTTATTTTGGTAGCAGCATATTATCATCTTCTGATATGACTGATAGGGCATCAGCCAGAAGAGATAACAATACACCGACTTCGCTAAGCTTCGTAACATGTATGTTCCGAAAGTTATCAGGCTGATACTGAACAGAGGAGTGTACAACGCTTGTATGTTTTCTGTCTTGTTACCAGGTTTAGAAACGTCGGTATTAAAAATATGAACAGGTTTTCAGTGTTTCAGCACCGTTCACTTCAATAATTAACAGGCTTCTAGTGAAATAAACGTGTAAGCACTGTGACCGCTCTTCAGCGCGTATTTCTAAAACCACAAAAATACGTGAGCAATGGGTCAATTCATAACAGTACACAGTCTGCCATAGTTTCATCACGTGTTCACAGCGATCACCAACAACTGGGCAAAAACTGTGAGGTGGTCGGGAAACTGCAAAGTTAAGAAATATAAAGACCTTGACTCTTCCCTTTAGCAATGTTGGAGAAAGTCGTTTGCTACAATAGGGGAATTTGTGTCAATGTTTAGAAGTTCTGTAACTTGGCAGCGTGCTACATTCATCTGAGCTTCTGCTTCCAGAGTACTGCTAACTCCTTCATTTGATCATATTCTATACATAATTTTTACTTTCTTCTTTCGATTAAACTTGTTTATCTCACCTATACGGTGAACGTTTAGCTAAATCATAGTATCGTATTTTCAGATACATGAACGTCTATAACTGGGACCAAATGAATAACTGTTCCGTTAATTTTAGTTATTACCGCTGTCAGTGTTTGGTTGATCGAATGAATTATATGTATTTTATCGTCATGCCAGTTAACATCGTCAGTATAACTATACAAGACATTGTCTGGCATGAAAACCAGAAGTTTGTAGGACAATCTTTCAGTTTAGAAAAAATTCAAACACGCTGAATAGGAAATATATACATGCGCACTTGGCGCATGTTGCTGTGGTTATAAAGCTGTTACAATTGCTTGTATGGCATTAGTTTACTGAATAAAAAACTAAGAATCTCAAACACATGTCAGTTTTATATATAGCTAATATGTTTGCAACCACATAGAGAACACAAATGTATGAAAGGATGCCTTAGCAACCACGCAAGGAAAGCCAACTTCCAAAATTTTACATTCCGAATTCACACATGAGTCGGTTTTGGACTAACAACAATGTGTCGATCATTTAAATTCCAGTCACATTCCCCAGAAAAGCAGAAGTGGTGTAACTAACAGTTTCGTACAAACATTCTGACTGATGTGAAACCGTGGCCTACATATATGCAGGGTGTAAATTAAAAGCCTGAATTAAGCTAATGATCTAGTCAAAACAGAAGAAAGACGACCACATCCTTTTTCTTCATTATTGTGGGTATCCCGAAAAATTTGCAAATATTGACAGTCAGAAGACGAGACTAGAAATAACAAGTTGTGGAACGAACAAAAAATATACTTCTCCAAATCCAGTTCAAGTGTGACAATTTGACGAACAACGTCAGTCACGAATTAATGTCTGCTTTGCAACACACCTGTCCTACTGCCCAACTGTGCTGTCGTTTAGGCACTGGAGGGCTGGCCGTCCATAGTGGTGATACACGCAACCAACCCTTCTACCTGTCACGTAATAGACCTGTTCAATTCCCGTTGCAATGACGTCTGCATAAATAGAACATAACGATGCTTACACTAACGCATGGCGCTGCGTATTCCTATGATTATCAACTATAATGTGAAACGGTGACCTACTGATTGTAATAAGCTCTTGCTAACTGAACGCCATTCAGTCTTCGCAATCAGAGTAGTCTTACGGTTAGCCCAGCTCGAAAAGAAGCATTAGACTCGAATCTTGCTCTTATTAGAACTTATCATCGATAACCCTTCGAAATGACTGCGTAAGTTGAACACTGTTCACATAAGGTTTTAATCGAGCGTTTGAATATGATCACTCGGTCATGCCTATTGTGAAGATACTGGTGCTGTGGTTAACACATTAGCCTCATAAGTATGAAGGCCAGGGTCCGAACTGTGGTCCGGACGAGGATATGCATTACTGATGAGATCTATCAAGGGCAAAATTCAAGTTTAATGCTTGTTTTCGAAGTGCGCTAGACGGAAGGCTTACATGAATGCGAGGACTGCAACCAAGTTCGGTGGTGTTCACTTTGAAGTTGTCTAAATCCTCAAACTTGTAGAAAACATGGCATAAGCTCGACAAACCTGACTTCATCCATCCCCAAATGCATGATATCCACCCGTCACTTAATTGACCCGGTCACATCGCTCAAAATACCGCCAGGTATTGGCATTTCGTCTTACTGCTTTAGTGATAAATAACAGTGACCAGGATTATATAGATATAACATTAATGGAATGCGGGATGGAAAAATAGAGCAGCAGATAGGGTGAAGGACAACAGTGACCATCTTCTGGCTTAGTCCGGTGCCGGATACATGTTGGCCACCTGCCATCAGGTTAATCCCGAATGGATAGTCAGAATTGTAATACGCCACGCTAATCCGCGTTTACTGCAGTTCGCTGAAGTAGTTGCGATTAACTATCTGAGGTTGGACTTGTGTTCAAAAACACTCCTCAGATTCCCAAAGGCGTAATGGTTGTGTGCCATCTGCCTTCCACCCCATTTGCTATTTTATTTCTTCGTCCCTCGCCCCACTAATTTTATACAGAGCCCAAATTATTGTTGATTAATGTTGAAGAGGCAATACGAAGTGGTAGCATCCAACAGTGTCCGTCTTCTAACTGTTGTGTTCAACTTTATGGGAGAAACCAGTGGTTTCAAGTTCAAGATACTGTTACGTAATTGTAGAGCGAGGCTGCTGACAATTAATGAAGCAGTCCTAGTCAAACAACATCGGTTAGTTTTGTTTACACAAAGGTGCTGACTCAAACAACCTCCTTTCCGTGGAACTGACTACATTGCTACAGCCCGAAAGGTCAACATTATTTTGTTGTTTCGTTCACTTGTTGTCGCTCTGTGCGTTTTGTGTTAACTTTGCTGGTCTACGTTGGCGACTGATAAGAGTAATACTTAGTAGAAGTTCGAAGATAAGACTATTTGAAGTTGAGCATGATCCACACTTGATTGTAATATTAAACCGAAATGGTAACATCGCGACATGTGTTCTCTTTATTTTCAGCAAACAAATAAAATTGTTTGACCGACTGCTGTAATTATGTGAAAGAATGGTCTTACCTTGTACAAGTTCCACTTTGCACAATTCACTCTTTGTACAAATATGTAAAAGTTAAAAAAATAACTTTTGAAAAGTTTTGATAATGTAAACAGTAAGGTAACAGTAATCGCTAGCTGCAAAAAACAGCGAACAAAAATGACAGATGCATTCTCAGTCAAGATTCACAAAAGTCAATAAATCTTACGCTTTTCTTTTATGCTTTCATACTGTCTGTCAAATATCCTGACGTACTGGCACCACTAAACCGCGGTTCATACAAGAGTGAGCTTTCAATTTCTTGTGTTCGAGGAAAACGCCGTCTATTTCAATAAAAATATTTTTGATGATGTCTTGTATGTTATCCACAAGATTTAGATGAGGTTTGTTTATTGGTCAACCTAAATAAAAAGCATTGTGAAGTAGGGAAGAGAGCACGTTTCGATACCTCGTTTACTTACGAGGTGAACTCATCAGGTATCTGAGCAGTAACGCATGAAACAAGAGCCTCAAAGAGGTTTAGATAAAAATGTAACTTACGCATTACATTCAACATCAATTATACTTGCTCTCTCAGAGTAAACTGGCCACAAGGTATCAATAGACGGATGATACAATTTTAAGGGGTGGCGCGTTTTTGTTCCATCCGCGAGTATCTCCAGTAGGATGACCTACCACCTGAACCCTGCTGTGTGGAGTGTTGGTTGTGGACAAAATCATTGTGAAGAAAGTTAACACTACAAGTAATGTACAAGTAATGTGGGGACAGAGCAGTACTCACGGACTCAAGCCCTCATTCGCCAGATAGGCCATCAGCACTTCATCTGCTATATCGCATTGTTGTCTGCGTGGATACGAACGTATCAAGTTTCAAATTTCCCCCGCGTATTAACACACACTTAGTGTCCAACAATCGTGTGGCTTCTCTACGGATCCTGACTGCAGCCGTGTTTTTCCGTCTATCTGTTCTGCATGCATGATTCTGTGTACGTCTGCTATAGGAGGCCTGATACGAACCAATTGTCACTTTCTTCAGTCATGTAACTAAGTGTATGCAGCGAATGCCTGTCCTTGTCCTAACGACTGATCTACATTTCCATTATTAAAGGTCATATCATTTGCATCCTTTCTAGTGTTGTTTAACGTACTCGGAGGTTTTACGCGCTTTTTGCTCTGCACGCTTTCAAGTGCCGCGGAGTGAGCTGGAACCCATCACACGTTCTTTTCCATTCGCTTCTTGGCTGCTGCCATTAGTCCTCGATTAGACTAGAACTAACTACTCATCATCTTTTCAAACACTGCTGAAAATATACGATTTACTTTCAAACCCTAGTGTGTTCATTTAGTTTGATACCTGTTTGGATAACATTTCTACTGCTGTTCAAGAAAGGCTTTCTAACTTATCAGTGTTAGTTGTTTTTGTTACAAACAACAGTGAAAAATCAAAATAGAGAAATTTCCACCTGAATTTGGTTGCACACTGTCAAGTAGTGCTCTTCTTGTTTCAACCATCACTGTCTATGTGATTAAGTCAGCACGTGATATACATTTTGGCTTGCGGTAACTTATCAAGTAGATACCACACTCGGCGTATACGTACTTTCAAGTGCGCTCCCGTGCAGTCGAAAAGTACTTAACAAAGTATTTAAGTAAAAGAGACAGTAGAGTGACATTACACGACTTATGACCGGACAAAGTTCGCCACGTTTTCAGGAGTGCCTACTACAGACCAATTATATATCAGTATCAAAACATCATAATAGAGAAAGTCAACTGTCAGAGTGCACAATCACTGTCACTACAATGATGGCGAAAATGCTACAAACAATCGTCCCTGAACATACAACACGGATTTGAACCTTTGGATGGCAACAGCTTTAGCACAGTGTAGTGCTCGCCTGTGTAACGTTGAGTAGATAACCCTAAATGCCGTTGTAAGATTGTACCGATGTTGCGTCATTAAAATACGATGGATGATGCAGCTTTCTTTTTTGTAAGCGTGGATGTGACGTCATATGTTTACGTGCCCTTTTTCTCGACTCACTTCGGACTATGCTGCATGACCCAGGCTCACAAGTGATGCTCAGTCCTGCCTACCTAGGATGCTCCGCATCTGCACAAACAACACTGGATTCGGGTGGCTCGGATACCGGCTGTTCCACACATAATCATCAACATAGACAATAGTACATCAGTGGTTCTCACTGATGCTGAACTGCCTGATTCTTTCACACAAGACGTTAGAATCCGGAATGTTATGAACAGTATCACTAGGAAGACCACACTATATGTTTTTGCGATAAAACTAACCAGACGACAGTGAGTTATTTGGCATTCATCATCACCCTAAAAGGAACGCCAAGAGATATCGGCTTTTTGAACAGTGTGTCGGATCGAATTCTTACGTCGAAGGGTTGTGTGACTCGCAATAAATGATTTAAGATAACTATTTGGTTGTGGGGTGATCTCTAACAAGGCCACCTCTAATTGAACATCAACCTCAGTGTAAATACGACTAGTCTGATCAAACAATGTGCGCACCAAACTTTGTTTCTAAGGCCGAGATGCAAAGCTTTTGAAACGTAGTTACCGACCCGTCCAAGTGTTCTTGCGTTGAACTCTTCGTTGAATCGAGCCACCTGCATTTTTCCTGATGCAAATATCAAGAAATGGTAGACTGTTTTGATTCTCGCCTTTTATATTAAAACATATGTTTAGGTGCACTGTACTTGCAGCTGATCCTCTGCGATGAGAAGAATATCGTTTACGCATCTCTTTTATATCTGCGCGGAAGATAATTGTTCTGTTACCCGTTGTTCAAACTTTACTACAAAAATCTCTGCCAGAATAAGGACGAGCGCGCTACCCGTAGCTACCGCGCCAATTTGCTTGTAAGATGAATCTTGGAAAACAAAACTGGTGTTTTGGTACGTCGCACCACTAGTTGTTCCAACTGGCCTTCAAGCACTCCAAATTCTGGGTGATGATGAGTTCAATATATTCGTCGAGGAGAGGGTTTGTAAAGAGCGACTCTACATTAAATGAGCACAAGTATTTATCTCTAATATTATTCTTCTCAGAAAAGGCCGAAAAGTTCAAAATTATCCGAGTTGCCGGATCTTCCCTTTTGAATCGCAGGGTGTCATTCAAAATAGGCTGCATCCTATTGGTGTAGTCAACTTTGTTCATCAAAACTGTTTCCGATAATTAATCTGAGTGCATCTCAACCATCGGAGAAGGCTGATATGTAAATTTGTGCGGTAACACTTTGCCGAAGAGACAATTCTAAGTTGGTGTTCCAAATCAAAAAGTTTCGCTTTAAGCCAGCTCTTATTCTTGTCTGATGTAAGTTATTAGTTGGAAAACTGTTCACAGGATTGTTTAAAGTAAGCCTGGGTCTCAATTGAGTTAATATTTCTGGGTAGAATGCAAAATTTTAAGCTACAAGATAGGACTTCTATTAAAGATCGTAGTCAGCTGATAGGACAACATGCTGATGTATAAATGGCCCGTAGTACGTACCCGTAAAGATGCAGCGGAATTTGTCCGGCAATAAAACGTACTACAGCAGCCTACATGTTTCTCAATTGAAATGTTTGAGTGGAAAAGAATGCATTTAGGTTTTAGTAAGGTGTCCCAACTATAACGGATGAGTTTTCTTTTATCTTTTTGGGTGGAGTCTTCGTTTATTCTTATCGTTTCAACGCAGGATATGAAGTGACATTGGCCACGATTGTGTTGATAATCTCTTTAATTCTGTTCAGGTGAGTGGAAATGTTTCCGTCACCCACCGTCACATCGTTATGACCCAATGCTTTCCCATTATGTCGCTTCAAAAGATGCACAACAAAATGCCGGTAACTTACCGCAGGTATATAGCAAATAATGAACACTATACATCCAACGCACAGTTGAAAAAATTACTTAATATCGATCGAACACCGTACACAATTCGCCGAATGGTAGGACAAAGTAGCAGGACCGTAGGGTTTTCCCAAACTCGCTGAACGCCGGAAGCGCTTTTGCATTTTATGTTCAGAGCTAGTTCAATTTTCCTTCAATTGTAGAACACTCTATATATCGTTGTGTCTTGCCTTTGTAAAGACGTTCGTATCTAGAAAACCACTCGGAATAACACAACTTATAAATGACGTTGTAACTAGTTAGCTGACGGTTTTTGTGACAACCTTTCCGAAAGCCACTGAAATCTTTTAATTGATGCTGACGGTTTCTAATGGCGGATTAAACTGCCATTTTCAGCTGTTTTCACCGTCATCGCTGAACAAAATAATTGCTGGTTTCCATTTTATTGCTTTTTTCACAATTTCATCCAACTTTCATGCACTTGCTCATTGTCTAGAGAATGAAGAAGTATACGGAACAACTTCCTCAAGCGCCCGAACATAATGTGTTTTTTGGGCTAACAAAAACTGTAATCGATATGATGTCAAGAAATCATGGAATACAATCCCGAATTTGGTTATCACTCGACCTACTCATAAGTGAGAAATCCACATCGTTGCATATACAGTGAGATGACCCATTTTGTCTTGCCGCAGAAAAGTTGACACCTTTTCACCATATATTAACTAGCATAATTTAAATGAAAACTCAAAACAAAATTGACGACAATATGAATCGGTTGGGTAGCTCACAACGCCGCTTTTGCCCTGGCTACAAGAATCGCGGAAAAACAATACGTTCGCCAAATACTGTAGTCCTTGACCTTAAGGCGGCATTGTTTAAATTTTAACGACTGGTTTTGTGCTACATACGTTTAATCTGTTCTTTTCAACGGTCCTGGAGACCGAAGACGCGAGAGAAACGTTAATTGTTGTTCTTAGTTGCCGCCTGTTATCCTTCGTCAAACTGGGCATCAATGTGGGCGGTGCGATAAAGTTTTGATTTTTATTTGTGAACAGTTCAATTACGTAATAGGTTAATAGAGTACTAGTGTGAACCACCTAACACCTGCTACGCTGAGGAACATAAATGACATGTGATAAGTTCAACTGATATAAGCTGGCTTAAAAAGACGTACAACTCCCTAACGAGTTTTGAAAGTTCTGAACATCTTGACTATTAGTTAGGTACCAGTTGATTGTCAAAGTAACAAATTTCTTACCTGTCACAGTTCTGACAGTGTACCCCAAACAATATTGTTGAAGTTTTCATAAGACAGTTTTCTGGTCTTATTGATGAATGCTTGTACCTGTTATTATGGACATCAGCTTAAGGCAAAATTTCTACGGCTTCGGATCACCTTAAAAAAAAACAAATATATAAGCCTGTATGAATGTGTGAATTTTGTGATGCGCATTTTTTTTTACATACACCAGAATACAGCATATCAATTTTGCTTACATAACACAAAACGGCACGTTTCCTTGGCCATAAGTACAAAAGCTTCAGCTTGTACTTTGTCACAACGTGCGACTAATGTTAGCATAATGGGTATTTTGGTTGTGTGAAATAAAACATACACTGTGACGAACATACAGTTCAAACTTTAAAATGTGCAAGATTGTAATCATGCACGACTTCTGATTTGTGTATTTTATGTTGTTAGAATCACATTAAAAATTTTGTAAGGATGATCTCTATTTGTAGTAACTGAGTGAGGATGGTAAAACTAGCACGAATATTTTAGTTGAACTGCAATCGGACCAAATAGTCGCTCTAGCACTGCACCCTCTTTCACCGATACGGTTTCACTGAACAGCAATACTCTGGAAAGTCATTTCTGAAATTCTTCTGTGTCAGACAAATTCATAAGTATGATACTTTATCCTAGACATTGTAGATCTAATCTGCCAACTTCTATCATGTTCATGGGTTTTTCCTACACTAGATGGTCGTGTAGGGATTGGCTATTAAAAATTCTCAAACACACATAGAATAACCATAGCTGCTGATTGGCCAAATTTAACATGAGCAATTATCCGTCATCATCCAATCCAAATCGGTTGGAAATCGAGTGAGACAAAAATTCATTCTGGGCACGACTGGATGTAGTAGGGAATATATTTCGGTCAGTCTGTACTTTTCAAGGGTTAGTCTATTGTAATCGAACAAAGTTGAGCTTACTAACGGAGGTAAGTAAAACGATATTTCTGTACGAGTAAAGTTACCATGCTATTCTACATTCGACGGCTTGAAGTGGATTTGATAAATAATCTAAACATATCATTTCATATACAGCTGATTAGTCGAGGATTATGTTTGGCACAAACTGAATGCCTCTAATCTAAGGTAGTAGCCTTTGCATTCAGAGAGATTTATAAGCTGATGTCTATCGTAAAGAATCAATACTCTCGAAACTAGTTGCTGGTGCACATTTCTGTCAGACCTAAGACAATTATATCCAACCTACCGTAATGTCACTTGTGCGACCATCAGCACAGTTGGGATCTGGATGCGGATTTGAATCAGGGTTCACATCCCAGTAGGGGTCTCTAACAGTACGAAAATCCGGGCTTCATGGTCTGCTTCCTCATTAGCTGGCTGAAACTCTCTGTCATAAAACAAACCTGCCAACTTATGTCAATATTTCTAATCACAGAACAGATTACAAAGAACGAGATCGATTGTATTAGAATAAGCGAAACGCTGTTTTTCGTTTTTGCATCGTACCTGTTGAAAGCAATTGATAGGTAAATTTTTTATATAAGCTAGCTAGTTCCCATGAAGCAGAGAGACTAAACACAAATAGTTGCTTATGTTTTATGGACAATCTCATAGGTAGTACTTTGCAATTGCATCAGAATTTGGTACCTAGCTGGCAAACGAACGCTTTCCAAATGTGTCTGTGCTTAAAGGACTGAACAGTGTATTGGAAGAAATAACGCCCATTCTGCGAACTCCATCATCAAGATCGCAAGACATTTTGGAAGGCTAAATGTAAGTGTGCTCGATACGTAAGGGGTTTTGTTAGGAAAAACATCTGGAACTGTCGATGATCATTATTTTGCTTCGTTTCAATTAAAATTAGTAAAGTGGCAAATAAGTTATTTCACTTCTGCGTTCCTCGGCTTAAGCTCTAGTTTATATCATCATATGTATTTACCAATATTTTGTATGTATGTATATTAGATGTGTAAGTTCTTAGTGTTCATAAGGCAGTACATAGAAATTAACCTGGTTTACGACTTTTTTCTTTCGATCTATATTCGATTGCTTAACTTTTTCGTAAATTAATGGTAGAATAAACAACCGTTTATTCAGGCGCAGTGAAATGGTTCATGGAAATATGCAAACCAACCTAGTTTTACGTATCTCTTTTAAGAACGGTACATTATTACAAAGAATTTTTGACTAAGTTTATCGTGTGTGAAAATAAATCATTTCTGAAGACTTTCGTTACCATATGAGCTTATGTGTAAGTTTACAAAACAGCATTTTGTTCACGCAAAATCCTAGAAAATTGGAAAATTCTTAACTCAATTCGTGTAATTTATTTTTGACGTGATATTGGGACTACTGGCTACTAATTAATGCACAGAATTATTGGCTTATACTTCCTAACTTTGCTTTATGCATTTTGTCCAACTTTTTGTTCAATAACTGAATTGCAATCATCAATAACGATTTAACGGAAATAAAATGTTTTGATTACAAGCAAATGAGTTGTTACTACATCAACAGCTTTATCTGACAAATAGCATATTGAAACTTCCACCTAGGGAACCCACGGGAATTTGTTTGGAAATAGTACTACGGCCTATTTATTAACGGTACTGGATAGACTGTAACATGTACGCCATGAACAGAGTTATAGGAACGGCAAATGTTGCGATTAGTGTTATTGCTGTATGATCCAGAGAAGTGGTTTTGTATATCACTGTCTTCAGACCATCACTGATTCAGTTGTCTAAAACTATTCCGTCGTTGGTTGCTTATATTCGGTTAAATCGTTAATGTCACAGATGACCATGACAAAATGTACGACCAGCTTTAGTATGCCTTGTGCGTCGGTCTTTTCTAAGCTGTATTCTTTTGCAATGGAAGGACAACCTATCTCTTAGATGTTCATGTAACCAACTATAAATTACAATTCATTAGGCGTGTTACTGTGATCAAACAACCCATATAATGTGAGTAGTGCTCAGACTCAAAAATTGTACTTATCATTTCAAGCCTCCTGGCAGGCCAAAAGAGTATTTATACTTAACGAATGAGTCTAAGCTCATAGAAGATATCTGTGTCACTAGGAATGGTAAAACACGTTGCATATCGTTATTTAATACGTGCCATGTCCGTTGTAACGTTCAAAAATCACAAAGTTCAAATGTTTCTTCGTAATGAAACAAGCACCAAATCGTTTCATTGACATCTCCTGGAAGTCCAAATGCGTGAGTTGAGAGTTTCAACACAACTGTCCAACAGACGCCAAAAAAGGATTGGTTGGATCACTAAAGATAAAGAAGGTGGGTATGTCAAACGGACATTAAATTAGTCATACAAAATTAGACTACCCAGCTAGAGTTCTTCTTGGTGAGTAGTTTGTGGAAGAATAACATTTATTCTGACTACCTGGAACAACACTTTAAGTACAGTAATCCGTGATTCAACCGCCAAGTTGGTGTTGGCTTTGATACCTTAGTGACTATATGTGAGTATACATAGCATAGCGAAGATGTGATAATCTATCGAAATCATCTAATGCAGAGGAAGACGGGTGGTCTTCAAACCATCGATCATGTGAGGGGTTCAGTGTCACTTAAATATACTTGACGCACAACATACAGACAGTGATGTTTCAAAATAGTCTAAACAGTATGCGGTTATACATAAGCTAACTTATCTGGGTAATGATCTCTTACACACAGCCTGTCTGTTTTTCTGTGATGCCAGTCTTATAGAATTAGCCAGACCACAATTTGAACAGAGGTCTCCCACTTTGTCAGCCTACACTCGTGTCACCCAGTCCCGAGTACGCACAAATTCGCTTGGAGCACCACCAACGAATATGATTTATTGAAGCATGAGCGCTTCATGAAAACGGCCCGCAAAACATTGGATAACAGTTTATCAAAAATATTTTTAAATAAACAAAACTTTCAATTACTCATCAGTAATAAGTTCACTCACTAGCAAGGTGAACGAATTCTACGATTTCGCCTTAAACCAGAGATCTTACTACCTCAAAGACTGCAGCTAACAAGGGATGTATTGCGTGTCCTCGATTTGATTCGATAACCCGAGCATTATTTACCCACAAATACCGCTGAGCATTCAAAGGTGATAAATCGTTTGTGTCTAAAGTGAGGTTAAGACACAGAGGTTAACACGACTGATTCCTAAGTAGGCGAGTCGGAGATAAAATTCTGGTAGTGGAAAGAATATATATCGATGACGAATACTGGAAAACATGCCTCTAGCCTAGTGCTTACTTATGAAAGGGATTAGCTGAAAAGTTTGTTTGAACACGGTATGAAGTTAGAGTTCTTTTAACCAACTCCTCGACTGTATATCATCAAACCTAACACTCAACAGAACACTGACATTTTCAGAATGTAAGTCCATGCTCATGCAGGTGTAGAACTCCATTTTTCCGCGTATTGTGCGGAAGACGTTATCATGCGTGCTCGGGTGGTCCAAAACCAATCACCATATTTCGGACAGCGTGTAAAACTTTCAGATGTTCCATAATACCTCGATTTTTCCTTCGCGATTCAATAAAACGGGCATCAACCACATTGAACGTTGATTATACAATGAAGTTTCTATGAAAATATGGTCCAAACTTAGGGTCAACAAACGCGGCAACAAAACTTCACACGAGGTTAATTTTGACTTTGATCTGAAAATAACCCCCTCAAGCTACATTGGTAAGTCGGCAGCTGGGTGCAGCAAAGTACACAGTGCAATTAGTGATTTGCTGTAACATGGACAACAAGAAAATTATAACAATAATTTATATGCCAGAACTTCTCTCTCGGATAAAAAATATTGTACAGGAACAGTAAAGCGTCGAAAATGCTTTGTACGGTGGACTGTTTGAACCAGATCTATTGATCCGTGTGACAGCACACTTCCAAACTGAAAATAGGGCCAGCCGAAGACAAGCTCCAAACTAGGAGACCTTCTCCGTCAGCAGACGAGCATCACATTAGAGGCATCGAAGTTGTGATCTGTGAAAGCTGGTGAATGAACCAAAGATGAGGCTTGGACAAACAACATCTGGATGATGTGTAATGGTTGTATATTCAGTGCTCTAGCTGTCGGTCATGCAACTGGAGCTTTTTCACATATATGCCACTAATATATAGCGTTGGTTTCAAGGTCAACCAATAGATGAAGATTAACCGGTAAAAAAGAACGGGGACAGAAATTGTGCGAACGACATCAGGTATATCTACCGTAGATCGACATGGATTGCGCTAACATACTGAAACCTCATGTTATGCGACAACCGATTTCATTCTAATGCTCTTGAAAAACGAAACTGATTAATACATATGTGCCTACATGACCTTCACGTTACTACATGAAAATTGTAAACCTTTGAGGTGATACCACCTGGTTATTTGGAGTGACTGTCTATGAAAATAGTTTAGCGTGGACAAGCTGAGTAGCCTAAACCGCAACCTCGTAGTAGATTGACACTATGAAAGTGTACGGTCTATCTTACACAGATGAACGCGGTCATTCACAGGAACCTAATGCTGTTGTCGTAGAGATTGCATGAGATGAGAAAATGGTGGAGCTTGCTATGGGTTGGCCCATAGTGCGATGATCGCGAGTTCAAAACACAGTTCTTACCTTGCTCCTACTGAATGCGTACAGATAGCCATAAACATGATCGTGATTCAGAGGAGAATATCAGTGACCATGTAGAATGTTACCAGTTTTAGCCAGCGTGGTATTTGTCATAGTATCCCCTGTCTCTAACAAACCACCGGAGATCGTTTAAAAACCAGGCAGCAGAATCCTTCTTCTGCCATTTCATGGTGGAGATGTAAAAATACTGTCACATCGCATCATATGGCAACACTAAATATCACAGAACGGATAAACGCGCTGATTCAGACTATTTTGCAACGAAGTAATTTGTCACGGTGGGTCATTAATGACAGTCAGCTAAATGTTTCATCACTGTCAGAACAACTAGCTGAGATTATCCAGCTAATCGACCATGATAGTGACAACAAAATGGCAGAGATCAAAGAAAAAAATGAAGACAAGAAACTCAAGGTTGATGGAGTGCAGATGGTTTACAGCTTTCCACTTGTCGTCTTGGAAGAAATAGTAAATCAAACTGAGATAATCCAAAAGGACGACAGCAAAACTGACAAAAAAATGTTATGTTCAAAGAACACTTCTGTATGAAGTCACTGTTGAAATGTACACAATTTGGCACAAAGCTATCAGTTACATAGCCTTATTATGCATTTGCCTATAGACAAATATGCTGTAGAAGCCACATTTGATGGCTAGTGTAATGTTTGTAATCTACTGACAAGGTGTGACTCAAAGGAAGAATATTTCAACTGCTTCAGCTACTCAGTGAAGTAACTTTGTGAACACGACGTAATTACGAGCAAAATATAACGCCTGAACAATTGAAGGTATCGAAGCTGTTACACTTATTTCGTTTGTCAACTACAGCAGACAAACTTGAACCCTTGTTAATCAAGGCAATGAATTTTAGATATTTAATTGTGGGTCTTTTGTGACAACAGCTTACACGTTGTGTTTATTGATGGGGACGTTCTTTTGGTTGGGACTTAATACGCCAAATCTGCAGATGAACGAGAAACACAAGAAATCCTAAATGACTGACACATGTTCACAGGCGATAGCTGCAGTCTCAAGAATAATTGACGTGCTTTCTTAACCGGTCACTGTTGGCTCTTAAATGACATAAATCACTGTTGTTTTCTCCCCATTAACAGATGTAAGATCTCATTTGGCCGGTGAGATGCAACCAAACTGTAGCATCCATGTATCTGTATTATTTCCTTTTGTCTTAAATTAACAGTGAATACCAGTCTTCTTTTTTATGAAGCGGGTAGAAAAATCAGAAGACAGACTGTGAAGGTGTAAATGTGGTATCCACATTTGTGGCACATAGCACAGCGATGTATTGCAAACTTAAGTATGAAACAGAAAATGTAGACCCGAACATGCCTACCAGTATGTTAATTCGCAAAAACCTAGTAGATAAAAGTCCAAGGTCGATCGTTTGTATTCAACGAGGACTGGCTTACAGCGCAAAGGGAAGCGTTCGGAATGATTTCGGGATTGTGGGATTGTTATGTAGCCATACCGTTCAAAAGAGGAGAGTCCTAGCAAGACGGTTAAGTTGACCGACATCCTTTTAACTGTGTGCTAACTTCTGATGGAACTGTTTTCACAGCAGATCGTTTACAGCATTGAAAATCACCAGCTGGCTAATATAAATCTAATTTCAGAATGATGTATGTACGAAGAAATTGAAATACAGTGAATAACCAGTAATTCCGTACAGAAACTTCCACAGTGTAATTGAATGAACTCGTTGGTAGTCAGTTTCTGTGACACTTATGTGAGTTACCTCTCAATAGGTATGTAATCTTTTGCAGATCATTATGCAAAAATACTCTTTGTTAAAATTAACTTATTATTTCGCACAATAAAGATCAACAATGTAAACTTAATCTTGCCATCAAACAACCGAAATATCCACACTCAAGATAATTCGGCGACAAATAATAGATAGAACAGAATGCTGATTTAATATGTCACTGTGCGTAAAATTCACGTACTATTACAGAACATGTGTCCAAATGGTGCAACATCTCATTTGCAAACATGAAACTTGTTCTGCTTCCTACGCGCCTTAAAATAATAGCAAGTCAGTGGGCGCAATTTAATGTAAACATTAAGGAGTATTTTACTGCGAGTTTAGCCATAGCAGCAACAAACTGAAGACTGCTGAACACATACGGTTTGGTGGTGGATAAATTTCCAAAACGAGTGGAACATTTCAACCATGAGCATACGAAATCCTTCCGAAGTGTAACCTCTAGAATCAGCAGTCATTCAACAAAATCCAACAAAAGCAGTTTGCATGTATTTGCTAGACGGTTCTTTTAATGTTGAAGACAGCTTCTCATTACTTTAAGTAAAAAATCGGTCGATACAATTAAGGGACAATACTTATTTAATGGGTCGCTCGGTGAGAGTCGTAAGAATAACAAAATGGCTATTTTACCATCAAAATCATTGCTTAATATAATGAAATAGTGCATAACGCTACCTATGACCATATTGACACCCGGAAGGTCCCTGTAACTAACTATAGCTTGTAAGATGTGTTTCTTATATAGTAGTACGCTAAAGACAAACTGGAATAAACTGGAGAAACAAGTTAGTGAACACTTTCTTACCAGAACAATACATTCTTAAAAACTAGAACACATATGTTGATGAAAGTGTGGATTGGATGTCTCTAAAACAAAACAGAAATGTTGCTCTATGGTTCACTAAAAAAGTATAAGAAGACTTTTTAAGTTCCCATCACTCTGAAATAAAATGGTTACGAGTAAAGGGATATTGCGGTGTATGTGTTGGAGCGATCAGCACTGCTTCTGGCTCCACCAATCTGACCTTCATGCAATATTGAACAGTGAAACTAGCCAACTGGAACATCCAGTAAACAATACACAAATCCTAGCCTCTGTAACTGTGCGAATCAGTTTCGTGAGTACTTTTGTGACGTCTTTCAATCTGAAAACAATTAGCTTGTCCAAATCAAATTATGGAGATTTGTTAATTCGCTTGCAACACTTGGACATCCAGCTTGGCTTTAGGGAACAGATAGACAGTCAGTAAATAGACCCGGCATCGAGCAACCTGCAGACGGCATGAGGCATTGTAAATCATTCAAGTGGATCAGTGGGAAATTTAGAAGGCAGCAATGTCAGTGAAATGCCAAAAATACGTGACTATTTGATTGCATCACCCAGTCCCGTTCTGAGCCAACAAACTCATCTGATCCATTGTCTTATTCGCCAACTCTCAGGTTATTCACACAGCTAACTTTGCCAAACCGTATTGATGTTGGCTAGGTTCGAATTGATTCTGTATCCATGTTAATTGACAAGTATTGTCTAGCGTCTAGACATTTATTAACCTAGTGAAAAATTTCACGGAGGCATGTTATCCACGTCAGTGCTGTTCGTCCAAGGATAAATTTTCACTCCTGACACAGGAAAAGTTGGGTACTTATAATCATGTCTACAAAACGAGGTGCTGTCTAGTAGTGACTGAGCTTTCACATTTGATAAGCATTATTTACTGGCCGGAATACCAACAAACTATCAACAATAGTGATCACCTTATATATTAACGTGTGATAGGAAATAAATTTTTTTCATTCGGTCATAATATTGTGGTGTATCAATTGTTCGGGTGGAAATAGTCAAGGACAGGGTGCTGGAGAATTCTAAGCGCACTAGGTTAAACCACACAGAAAAGCGAGTTATCATGGTATTAATAAAAACATTGGAGTAAAATGGAACAGGCTTGTTGAGGGCCTTTGAAGCACTACACACATAACACAGTATGCTGAAAACATCCAATTTTTGCATAGTCTAAGACCTGATCGATTACCTCAGCCTTTTTAGACTCAGAGAACGTCAGTCTAGTTTATTCAAAACTGCACACCGTATGATTAGATTGGTCTGCTTCAAAATAAGCTAACCCTATATTTGAAGATGGCCAAATATGGCGAATCTAACCTTGTTTACATTTAAACCAGCATGCTCCTACAATCTGCATGCCAGCAAAGCTATGAGATTACATATGGACCTCTGAAGTGTTGCATTTCTTTGTACATTTACAGACTGAAGGAAATTTAAGAAGTTTGTGCTTCTATTATGTACCTACCTTCTTTTGTATTTACTGTTGTTGGATCAATTTGCCTGACTCTTCCTATAGTAACTCAATTAATACATCAATATATCTAGCCGAATGAGATTTGCTGACCAACTTGGCTAAGGGATGTCATTTTTGTTGACCGTTAAACCTCAACTCAATGATACATGTGAAAATAAACGCTTGTGTTCAGCAATCCTGCTTCACTGTGCATAGCCACCCATTAAGGTTGATAGGATTTGGCGGAAACCAATCAACGTCTGTCAAAAACGACGACCATGTGCTGATACCTGTGATTGCGTACAAACAGAGATCATGAAACAATTAGTTACAAACAGAACGTTTATGGCAATGGCAAGCTGCCACCAAAGTGGATTGCATTCATCTTAGTAATAACAATTTATATCACAGACCGCACACAAAACATATGTCCAGTCGGTGGCCTAAATTATGAGATTGGATCTGTTTAAACCATAATCATGCAATAAAATCGCATGCCAGTTTGTCAGTTGGCAACCTGCTTTTAGAATATAATTCTCGTGACACACACGTATTAGGTTAATTTTTTACAGCAGGCTAACCCATATATTCTAGATGTAAAACGCCTATAGTCAGGAAAGAATCGGGGCAGAAGTTGATGGTTAGTCTCACGTGCAAACTTTACTACTGCATGAATAGACGCTATCCATCTCAGATGAATCTGAAACCATGTTGCCAGATTGAGTGATCTAGTGAATTAAAGCAGAGCTTGTGCACAACCATCCACAAAGACATTGAGCAACAAGTAACAATAAAGCAACGATCCCAAATCTCAAAACCTGATTGGACCATACTGCCAACGTATTATTGGACAAACTATCAAAGGTACACAACCTCAACAGTTTTGATCAACAGACCGGTTCCAGGAAAGGAGCTACAAATTGCTGCTGAACATTCTAATGGTAAATTACAAGAAAATACACTTATAACCAGTAGAGCTTTTTTGAGCAGACAAGTAGTTCAACAGGACTAAAATAAGCCAGACTTCAAAAAGAGTGCTGCACACACTACTCAAGCAAAGTAGAATAATAGACAACTAGCTATTTTCACAACTGTCAAATTGACAAGATAAAACAAAAACGCTTGTGTCAAGGTACAAACAGTTGACAAAAGCATGGGAAGTGGAATATGCACACAGTCGACCGGTTTGAGTCGCCCTTCAATTCTTTCCATTGTCTGAGCGCCCTAGTTAGTGAGGTACATCACGGAAAGTTGGTTTGAGAGAAAGTTTTGAAAGAAATTAAGGTAGTAAAGAATTAATATACTTCTGATCGTAAAAAGTTGCAAATGGCTGCAAATCAGCTTTGTAGTTTTAGATCCTGATATTCCTGGTGGCTACCACCCCTACATTTTACTAACGTACTGCTCGAATAATCGTAGGTATCTTCAGACTCTCGTTGACAAGCAAAATTACCGATTAGTACTAAAAATGAATATTGTTATACGTTTACGAAAACGATCTTTCTAATGTGTTTAAATGTTAGTGACATAGAGCTGAAGCAGGATGTTCAAAACGAGTAAGTTCCGCATGCATATTGGTTAACATTATGGATGTAAATTCTTGTATCGCGCTATTCCTTCATTAACTCTTATTTTACTGCCTAAGGTTAAATTGCACGACAACAACATTTCCCATTTAAAGTGGATCAGTTAGCAATCTTACTGATTTCTAACTAATTCCGACTTTTCATGAACTTTCCTTACAATTTCCTAACCGATAATACTGATTTTCCTTCAGTCTAACTATACTGCCATAAGAAGTAACCTTCAATCAGCAGTAATATTTTCTCTCACTTTCACTTTTTCATACGATCAATATGAATAAACTCCTCATTTTTACAATGAACAAATCGACTACCACAACTTATGTGTGGTACTTTATGCACCACTATGACAACATTTACCATAAAACTCTTTATCGAATGTTTCCGACCATCTGAATGGCAATTATCGTTTCGCGTTGGTTTGCTGTTGTTCTATAAGTTATTTGTGTTTCTTATTGCACTAGGGAGAAACGGTTACTAACATTAGTCAGTCTGTCTAACTGAAAGCTGAATTTATTACTAATGTGAATATCACCACACCTTATTCCGAGTCTCCCCTTACGATTCCTCCGTTATGTTCACTTGAATAAGCTGGACCGTTTATCAGTCGCAACAAGGCTGTTCGCTGCAGGACAGCAATTTTTTGGCAGTTTTTTTTCCATGATTCCAATTTTTTCCGCTTGACAACGTGGAGTTGCAACAGCAGTCAACAACTTGTAAAGGTAAAAAGGTTAATCGCGCATTTAAACAACTTTGTAGCCAGATTCAGTGAGAAAAAATAAACGAAAATTCACATGTGATTAATTAATTCCATTAATTTGCTCTGCAGAAAGCAAAAGAGTCACATACATTGTGAAATTAGGTAAGTTTATATTGAAAAAAAACGAAAGTGTTAAAATTAACAAATGTTTTTAAAGACATTTCGAGTACAATGATGAAAACTTTGACGTAAAATAGCGCAATGTTGTGTCTGCCCTCAACTGCTTATGTCACAATATTTCGGGTTTTGTTGAAACAGCTCATTTCCTTGTAGTTTTGACTCATTGAAATGATGGGATCGGTATATATATCAGCAAAATACAAACAACCGGTAAAATCAGAAATTCCGAATATGAAAGTTCCCAGCTGCTGGCGTGACCTGGTAGCTCAGCTGGTAGGGTGCTTGCTGCCTTTTAGCATTCTGTTTTTGTCACTGGTTCGAATCCAATCAAATTCCTTACATTTTCTCAGTTGGTTGTCATCAGGATCATCAAATTTGTTAAGTAACTGGTTAGTAATAAAAATGCCAGTATGCAAAACCAAACGCTGAGGTTGAGTTTATTCCAAGCTTGCTATGTGAAGGGGCATCAAGGTCCATATGCTGCTTGAGATCAAATAGTGGGTTTACAAATACGAAGTGTTTATTTACATGGAGGTGAGTAATATACATTGGTGTGTAAAATCAGTATGATCATTAGCGTGTTGTAACCTACACGTCTATGAACCGCCGATACATTAAAAAACAAACTGCATCAACGACATCAGTTTCACTTTGACTAAAGTAATCCCAACAGGTCTATTATATATTCCAGTGGGATTAAAGTGCAACTTAATTCGCCATAGACAGTTTCTAGTGTTATAACTGAGACTTTGGAAGGGTTGTATGACTTAGATGGGTCCCGGCTGTGAATTACTATTGTTTGTGCCTACTGTCCTATACAAAAACCACATCGATGCTAAAAACCCTGTGAAGAAATTGACATTTCAATTAACAAGATTGAAAGCAACCCACAAATGTAAACGTGGATACCGAACCTTCGACAACGGGGAAACAGAGCGACGTATTGAAGTAGAGTTTGCTGACACATCAAACTTTGTCCAAAAGACAGTTGCAGAACCATCAGGTTGCAGGACAACGAACTGCTCAATGGGACCTTTGTTAGGAATCATTAAGGCAACTTCCGGTGATGTAACACATGAATCGCGGGGTTATCGATTGGAGTTAACAGACAGTAACTGTGTCTCCATTTTGAGACGATCGGGCAACCTGATCATTACTCACAAGCGAAAGTGGTTGAGCGTTCACATATGATAATTCGGTCTTGCCTAACGTGAGGTCAATGGCGCAGTGGTAAACACGGTTGTCTCATGAACAGCATGTCCGTGGTTCAAGTCCCGGTAGTGGCGATGATATGCACTACTGATGAGCTCTAATGAGAGCGAAACTCGAGTCTAGTGCTTCTTTTCGAAAGGGGCCGACTGGAAAGTCTGTGGGAATGCGACAGCTGCGATCAATTGTGGGTGATGTTCAACTTGAAGATAAATTTTCTCCACTTTGTTTTCTCAGTGCGTCTACGTCTACATCGCACTGTTAATATGCGAACTGTGACCACTGTGTGGCCCTGGTAGGTAATGCGTAACACCCGTGAACTGTGATGTTCCAGTCAAATTTGTTTTGACTTCGAACTGGGTTACGGAATAACCCTGACAGTTTTCATGTGTTTGTGACCACTGATAACGCATACACTAACATAAAATCATCCCACACCCCACATCTGTTATATTTTCATTTTTGTATTCAACTGATTAAAATAAACACAAGCCGGAATAAAGTAACTTTTGCCTTAGAGTTAATCTTCTAATTTCGTTTTTTTGTTTTGGTGTTCAAATTCGAAACAGAAAATGGCAGTTTTAAATGGTAACAGCTCAACATGTATATCAGTAGTCATCTGTGGTTGTTATTTATTTACGAAATGTTTATACTCATAGACAAATCGTGTATCGACTGTCAGTCTATTTATTTTTCATCCGTACTGTCCGAAGTATACATCAGTTTACGCAAACTGAAGCGATCAATTTCGAAAAATGTATGCATCCATAAATATGACAACGGCTAATTCAACCTGTTGATTCATTATGTTATAAATGGCTGATTCGGTTGTTTAAATCTGACACACATTCAAACAAATTATATCAATCACCACTCTCTTACAAACAAGTTCGACGTAGCGCTGTTCTTCTAGACTGATGCTGATCAACCCCAGATGCAGTCGAAATAGCTTTAGTACGAGGCTCAATTGGTTTCAAGTTCCCCAATAAGGAAGCCGACGCGGTTCAACCTCAACACGCACACCAAACACATCAGGCAGTTATAATCGGATCGGATGAAAAACTTCACTGATTCGTTCTTTTCTATTTACCGCCAAAGCTATTTGATCCCTTCGCGTTAATGGAAGACTGTGTCTTGTTAACAGAGTTTCTTTACAGTATGAATGACTACTTCTGACCAACTGAATGATCGCCAAAAAGTTTATATTACTGAGTTTTCCGTGATCAAAAGCAATTATGTCTGCGACGTGAATGCACACATTGAATTAAAAACGACTGAAAAATTCAGAATACTCACCTTCATTATATACTGATATTTGTCATCAATCACATGGTTGTTATTTTAAGTCTAAAAAAATCTGCGCTAAACCAACTTTTGCTTGAATTAAAAGAATAGATCAAATTATCACTTTTTTACTTCACGTTAAACCTAACACTATGTTGTCGGTTCTGTTCTTGTATGGACTCAACAAACTCAAATAGTCTGAACGAGGTTGAACTTTATAACTTACCTACATTTCGTAATGGTGTAGTTGCTAGCGCTAGACCGCTGATTCTCTTGATTTTATTTAGAATGGGGTAATTTATAGCCTTTGTAACATTATTGAAGTTTCTATTAGCTGACTGAACACTATCGATCTGTAAGTCAGTTCTCAATAGAAGATACAAGGGAAGTTTGGATTTATATTGCAGTCACCATGATCTGTCATAAAAGGTCACACCAGTACTCCATCAAACGGTTATCACGTGTTCGGATACACAGACACCGAAAACGACTCCAACCTCTGACCCTTTGCGTTATGTGCAAACCTCACTTTACCGCTTCCATTTGCAAGTGGAAACGGTTTTGTTTG
Source organism: Paragonimus skrjabini miyazakii (assembly GCA_014338405.1). Classification (NCBI taxonomy): domain Eukaryota; kingdom Metazoa; phylum Platyhelminthes; class Trematoda; order Plagiorchiida; family Troglotrematidae; genus Paragonimus; species Paragonimus skrjabini miyazakii. The sequence continues at coordinate 125,374 of JTDE01000145.1, forward strand.
GATGAATACATACACACCCTGATCACCCTTCGAATTTTCACTGACAGCAACCTATAGTTAAGTCTCATAATTAATGATCAATTAGGTTCGTCCGACTAATAGCGGCTGAGGCATTAAACAACATCTTGTGAAGTTTTCTGAGCCAACAAGCATACTGATAAGCATATGGATAATGTTTACGATTATTAGTGGACATTCAGCGCATACAGGCACGTTTGACTGGAGTGTCGTGAGGTTTGAACTGGAGGTAATTTTATGTGATGATGTTTTTGTGGTTTTAGGACTAAAGCGAAGAGTTGCATAGCTAATTAAAAGTGTGTATGTTCACAGCTATCAAATTCAGTTGTGGGCTAGCAGTGAGTTCAATGGGTACCAAGGTTTCTATAGTGTTCAAGCCAAAGGCCTGATTGAGAGAACTCGATCTCACATCTAACTGTTAATAATCTTGAGTACGAGCTTTAGGGAGACAACGCTACTGCCCCTCACTTCCAACCGATTGGAGCTACATATCAGGATGAATAGCGACAAATTGTCAGCTCAGTCTGTCAACCATCTCCCTACTTCATACGTCATTTTATATATTACGACAGATAATATTCTGCTTGTGAACTGTTGAAATGTAATAACGACGATGAGACAAGAACGTTATCGGCTTATTTTTTCCGCTATCCTAATTGAGCATAGTTAATAAATATATGCATATATATATCAACTATGCTGAAATATCCCCACGTGTCATTTCGTTTCTAAAGGACCGAAGTGGTGCATTAATTGATTAATTGAATACTGTCAGTCCGTGTCAGAGTATGCCAAGAAAACATTTTACACGCCCATTATAGTGAGTATCTGGGTGGATTGAGGTAATGGATGTATATTGTGGCGCTAGATTAGCAGTGGGAAAACGATATGGAGTTAATGACAATTTAAAAAAAACGG
>JTDE01000145.1:150243-163976 GCA_014338405.1 Paragonimus skrjabini miyazakii
TCACAATCATTTAATAACGTTATAAAACCACGGTTGCTTCCAAGCACAGAGCCCTTAAATGGTCAACAAATATTTTATAAACATCATGCAGAGAATATACAGCTGTGTTGATGTTGAAAAACGTAAATTCCTACCTTTACCTCAACTGTCTAGCACTTGAGTTCACGAGGACACGTTGCACCTTTGCTCATGGTTGCACTATGTGATTCCTAAGGTCGGCAATCTTATTGGTTAAGTATGTTCCATTTTGGTATTTGATGATGAGGTGTCAAAACTGTGTAGCTCGGTTGATTGATCTAAAGTGTCAACAGTAAACGCTTAAGTGCTCACTGTATAAATGTTTTGTTAGTTACCACTAGATTGGTCACGTGTTGTCATTGTCCGGAAATAGTTAGCCCAACCAGAAGCGTACAAGTTTCGAGAGGGGTGCGAATGTCTTATCCTATTGGAAGCATATACGACCTGCATATGCGTGAGATCTAGAGCTTCCAAATCTTGCAGCAAGAATCCAGATAGCCGTTCAATATATGTAAAACTGTTGACTGCACCCTGGCGAAAGTATGGGCCCAAGAAAGTGCATTGTTAATAACCTGGAATTCTTTGATGTGCAATGTACCTAATGTTTCGCACTAACACTATCGTGAGGTTAAAACAGAAGCTAGTCCAAAAAATGACATCCTCAGCTGATGTTGAGTTATCCGAACATGTTTGCTGCAACCTATTCACAGTACGTTATACATTTCTCACAGACGTTTTCCGTAACACAACCCCAATAAGACACATGTCTGGGTGAAAGCCACATTGTGAAACTACACGTCGATGCATTTGCATTTTGATCAAATTTAGCTAAAATGATGACATAAGATAAAGAAACAAGTCGTGATTGAGTCGTCAGTTGACCTCGTCAGGAACACATGGACAGTAGGTGTTGAAAAATGATACTTTCATTTAAGTGAGGGCAGGTCAGGACTTGTGGATTCATTTTGCGTGTGTGGGCCTAGTTGTGGTTTCAGTTACACTGGTGAACATAATGTGAACGCCGATGGCACCAGCGACAGAAAAATTGGCAGCCACATTTTAAAGGGTGACTCGATAAACGTACACCATGTTGTGGTAACGTCACCTTACTGGAAGCACTACGGGCAAGCAAGAACACACAAACAACCTTTAGCGAACAGACCAGGTAGTCTGCCTAAAACAGGTCATTGTCCAACACATTCAAGCACATCATTTGGAGAACTGCTAGCTGTAACTACATTTGTATCAGTAGTACAAAATGGCCGTTTCAGAAAACCATAATTAGACTGGATATGTGCTCATCACTGAGTGGTTACTGCCAACTAGGACAAAAAATCGAAACCTGACGTGTTGACCAAGCGGACAATCATAGTTGAATGTTGAACACTCATCCATTTTACTCACGGTTTGTTTCAATAGCTTTAAAATGGTGCTCTGGTATGTGTGTTCATGCCTTGTGTGTGTGTGGCATTTATGAGATGAAAAGTTAATCAAGTTAGTATGTACGTAATTAAGTTCATTATTGTGTTAATTAACTTACTATATATTAATTTTGCCCGTGTTTTTCATCGTATTTACTCATTTTATGATTGTGTATGTAAACTGATGAGTGGCACACATTGAATGTTTTTCTTAGGTTGATTGACATATCGGTAAGTGAGCACAAAACAATGTTGGCGAGTTGGTGGGTGGGCAAATTTTACCTGGTATGATTCTGAGTGCTGAGGGTGGTTAGTGATCATATACCTGCATACAGTAGTTTGAATTCGCTCGGATCTTGTCCTACATTTAGTGAATCAGTAACTGTCACAGACTGATAGTATACAAAGTCTACTGGGAAATAAACCAAAAAAATGTTTTGTGTGCTGCCAGAGGAGCATTTTGAATCGACAACAAATGCGAAACAGATGACCTTGAACGGCCAAACTGAAGTAAACAGTTGCGAATCAAAAAATATCGTAAATAAAAACTTATGTGGTAGCGTATAAAATAACTAGTAAAATTAACACTCAGAAGATACGAAGTAATGTTTTGTATTTTTATTGGTCTACAAGTTGTGCGACAGATTGTTAGAATCATGATCACGCGGAGCTAGTTTCAATGACATGAAGTGTGTACTGCTTAACATCGTTATTCTAAAGGCAAGATGTGATGTAGACAAGTTATATTTATGGTTTCCGTTAGCAGAGATATTGCATACTTGTGTACAAACATCAAATAGTTTGTATTATGACGCCCTGCATATGTGCGTATATCAAGAAGCGGAATTGGCAGTTATCAGTATTACTCGTTGGTATCAAAATGACAAGAAATTCTAAAATATATTAAAGTCAGGTGTCCAGTTTTTCGCTGACCTCGACATTTATACTGGAAAGCCTTCACAACCATTCGAGTGGTGATCGGTGAGATTCTAAGGATGTTCTTATACACTTTAGTTGAGTCACCTTTTGACCCAAAATGTGGACGGTAACTTTATGAATTTCTCTGATGCTTAACCGCGTCGGTTGGCCCTTTTTCACTCCAGAACTTTGATAGACCTGGTTATCTGTGGCCATGTCATGGTAACTGATTCTGTCTGTCCGTCTTGGTACAGCTACAGGATGAGTGAATGTACATCTTCTCCATTTCTTCCTTAACACTGTCTCGTAGATTTTGTCCCATTTATTAGTCTTGTCTGTCGGACGGAATTAAAAATACCGGACTTCCAGAAATTATAACATCAGCCTCATGTTCACCTGAGTGGACACTTCTGCACGTTAAGGATGTGTTTGTTTTGATACTCGTGGAAAACAATCAAACAAACATGATTTTGATGGCCGTCTTCTATTCACTGAGTGACAAGAATAACTTTCATCCGTTAAGACTGTCATGAGGTGGACTTCAGGCGTTCCATGTAATTTTGCCTAGTATAAGTTTCTTTTATTGGTAGTTTTGAATTGTTCGTTTGCTTTGTTGGCACTGTTCGTCTTGTTGAAGAGATTTTGTGCAATAACATGCTAAAGTTGAACCGAAGAATTCTTCCAGTCACTTCTGGGACATTTCCAGTATGCGTTGAAGCACTCATGGTTGTTGATTGTTCCGTAAGTTTCAGGTTTAGTTCTCCAATCAGCAGCCTCAGCTTAACGATATGTTGTGGATATTTGCGAAGGAATACTCAGTAAAAATATTTATCCTCGTTTCCCTTGAACTCTACGGTAGCACATTGTTTGTGCACTTCTAGGCAGAGTTCCGGCGTAACATTGTGTGTGGTTCCCTTCGTGACAAAGTGAGGTCTATAAAGCCGTATCAGGTTTTTGGCTGACTGATGCATCCAAATGTATCCGTTCGGTATCGCCTACTTTGTCTCCATGATGAACTTGGGGAATTTAAAAACGTGTTTAAGTAGCTTGTAAGCTTAATTTGTGAGGGGGGAGCTTGAGTAGTAGCTACCGGTCTGACAAATGAGAACATGACTAAATCACACAATTATGTTCAAATGGCTGTTATGGAATTTGGGATCAATCAAAACTATCCGGATTACCCTGACATCGAAAGTAAACCAACCGGCACACACGTGAACCCAATGCAACTTAGATATGTGAATCACTTAGCGTCTCAGTTGAAGTACAATTTTACATTCGGAACGAATTGCCTCACGTCTTGCTGTCTGTGGAACTGTCGGGACTTCGAAGTAAACTTGAAATCATCCACCAGTCCTGGATTTTCATTTCTAATAAGTTAAAATAACACACCAATATGAATGTATATTCTAAATAGAATAGTTGATTTTCTGGCTTACCCTTCGATAATGCGATTTCTTTGTCTTGCCATGTCTGTTTCATCAACAAATTCACATACGGAGGATCCTATTAAAGATCTAATCTCACACATTTGATAGTTGGATGTGACGTTTATGGGTGAAGATAGTTCTATAAATATTCATCATCTGAGAGATAAATATTTGCACATATTTCGTTATCTGGTGAAAGGTAAACATGCGTGCACGTTTGCAGATTAAAAATAAAAATGAAATTTGTCAACATAGTGGGACAATACAACACGTTTGTTCATACAGATTAGCAATTGCCTGTATAGGGAAAAAAAGCCAGGCAAATAAGGGTGAACTGCTGACCTTTGTTGGGGTTCGCGTAAGCGATTTTCTGAGTATTGGAGAAATCTGGCAGTAGGGAACGCATAAGATAAGTACGACAAGTAGCAAATGAGAAGGATCATGAAGTATTTTGTGGGGAAACTTGTCACAAGATCTAATTTGTTTGGCAGAAAGGAACAAATGCTTACTTAAAATTAAGGGTGTATGGAAAGTTGTGAACGCCAGACAACGAAAGTGACGCGCAAAAATTTAACGGAGTTCGCTGATGTGAAATGTATAATACAGAACGAAGGTAATTGTATTGCCATAATGCTTGACTATGAGGCGTCCTGGCATACGCTGAGCAGCAGATTGCTTAGGGGAATAACGACGGTAAACATCAATTGCTGACCATGTTTTAGCAAGGGGAAAGTCTGTAGCCGGACATTCTGAAGACGACGAGCAAAATTTCGGCGTCAACCAGAAAAGTACCTGCACATCCTACCAATTTACAACTTGATCTTATCAAAAGTGAAGGGCTTTCAATCACTTCAAAGTTTTACTGCCCAAAACGTAAGAAAGAATGTCCAGCACTTGAGGTACAACTTGGAAATCTTCTTTGAGAAAAAGCAAGATTTGGTCTAACATCTGACAGACAACTTTGACTTATTTGAATTTACATTTCTTATCCGCTGCGTCGGGGTGAAGAGGGCCACTAACTAGGGAGTAGTGGATTTCATTGAAGATGCTTTAACCGAATTCAGATATTCTCCTCAACAGGTTAGAAAAGGACGCTGAACTCATCAGCACGTACAAAATCGATCACACTCAGAAACTGAATATTATTCCTGCAGACGACAACAAGTTTCGCACAGTCGTCAGAGGGAAGAATAAAACTGGTTATGCCGAACATCGAGCTACTAAATTCTCGGATCACTAGGGAACGAACGGCTGAGAACCACCACGACTTATGAGGAACTAAGGTCACAGGGTCATCGTGTAATTCAGTTTTATATTGTACCACAAGTCCATAAGTATGAAGTGCCAGTTCACCCAAATATTATCCTGTTACCCCCATATGGATGCGTTGAGCACATACAGCACATTGGTCTGAACCTACAAAAGTTGCTGTCAGTGGACGTAGAGTCATCTTTACTAAAGTACTATTGTTAGAAACAGTTAACTCCGTCTATGATTACGCTTCTCGGACCAGACTCAGTAAAGAAATATCCACACTGAGGTTGGAGAAACTTCTGTCCCGAATCCATTTTGATGTACATCCACTATTCAGTGGTGTACCAACTTCAGCGACTGTAATTAATAACACTTTTGACGGTCGCATTCTTTTCTACATTTTAAACGAGTTTGGCTCTTTACCTAGTTTTCTTTTAGTCCAGTCGTTAATATGTTATATCCGTCTCGGGGCCAAAAACACAACTCACTCCGTGTATCGCTAGCTTGACGTGCTCTTTCCGTACATTCCATTGTCCCGGGTCGCTAATAATACACCGAGTCAACACGTTGAATATTGCTTTTCAGTGTCACATGGTTTTTGAGAGTGAGAATCAGAATGAGTGTTATTCTGTTGGACTGTTCCGACAAAGGTCGGTGGACACATGACATGACCTCTTCTAACAGATGTATTCCTGGTAAAGCTTGAACGCACCATCCTTCAGAACACTACCAGCCAGATCAGTCAGTGTCGACAATACTGACATGTTCAATCACGCCCACCAGTCACTTAATATTACGTTTGGAAAAGAGTCTTAAAGCCAACTACTCTTCCCAACTGTCCACTTACACCGACGAATAGACGGCAACGTGTAATGCAAGATTCACCAGAAGAATACTTGGATAGGTCAGTACGAAGCTTTTACAGTTTTGAACTCACAAAACAAAGGAGCAATCTAGTGCATTGTCTAACTGATATAGCACACAAAATTGGTTCAGCGGATACGCCAGACAGTTAGCTCGAATTCACAGAGAACGTATTTCGTGACAGCGGTTATTTTGTACGATTTGTCCCGAGAAAAATGATCAGAACTTTACCTAAACTTGAAGTGCAGGGTGTGAGAAAAAAGTTCGCTTTTATTCGAGTGTCTTTCAAAGGTGACAACGTTGCAAAGTGTTTGGCAAATGCACTCAATCAGACAATCAGCAGGATGTATACCACAACCGAAACCTGTATCCGATTTACCATGGTCCAAGTTCTCCGGTTTTATAACAAAGGTAGACTTACATTTCGGACCTCATCTGTATGTATCTACTCTTTCATGTGTTTCTGTGGAGCAGGTTACATTAGTCGAATATCAAGACAGCTTCTGAAACGAATCCGAGAACGTAACCCATGTACTGTCGTCACTAATCTGGTTGAAAGTGGGCATCAGGTAGACACTGCTCAAGCCTTCTAAGTAATCTGTCACGTGCCAGGTAACCTATCAAAGGTTATCCGAATGAGAATTGTCTGTCCTCCTGAAGCTATCGAAATCGGATTATTAGATCCAGTGTTGTTTCATCAAAAGCGTTTTGTCCAATGGTTGAAACTTTCTTGACCTCAAGTTCACCGGATCAGTGGTCATACAAAGCGGTAAAATCCTTGGGGGAAGTGACTTACTGGATCAATCAGACCAGCAGGAACTGACTGACCATTGACCCAATTTAACTCTCATAAGTCTGATCTGTATACCTCTCACCTCCTCATATAATTGTACCCGCCTGAAGATGAATAAACGAAAATATGTTTGTCTGTCTCTATTTCGAGGACTAGTAGGTCACCACCACTTTAGCTCGGCAACAGTATCTTGAAGTATAGTTTCTCTAGTACGTTATTAGAAGATGCACGATTCAGACAGACCTACGTCAGCACCCTTTAATAATAAATGTTTCCACCAGATGACGGTCTCTGCCAAAGTTAGAACGAGAACAACTATGACCAGTACACGACAGCTTGAGGGACCCGGTGGTTACTGGGAGTGAAAGTCGATGTATGGCAGAACGTGAAAGTGAATCGCATTCGCTTGTCGAAATCTGTGGCAAGATCAGGATCGTGTGATTGGTGAGTGTCGCGTGCTGAGCTACCCAATCGAAGAAATATCAGAACGGAAATGCGGGTAGCACTAAGTAATCTCAACCTATTGAAAAATATCAACAACATTAATCAACATAGAGGCTCAGCGATATTTTGGACTGATTGGCACCGATCGATCACAGTTCGACTTGCAACAATTTGTGTATGAGTCCCAATCAGCTGAAGCTTCATCACTCAGATAATTGCTCCAGTCCAATTTTATTACACACATGACAAAGAGGAACGATCCCACCGGGATGATGCAGTTCATTGTTATGATTTAAAAGCAACACCAAACACTTTTGCGTCTTCTGCCAAATGAAAAAGATGCAAACTTATCTAAGGAAACCAATGAATTTAAAGCGTTCTGGTTCATTTGATAAGCATACTGTGTCTCATCCTTGATTGGAATTTGCTGTAGTATTTCCAAAAATAAACGGTTTACCAAAACTTCTGGAAAAACTGGTTGCCAAACAGTATGGCGAACCAGTTTTCTCTCTGAAAACTGGTGCAGCGCAACTATTTCCTCAGCTGTCCTGTGTGACTAAAACAAAAGAATCAGTTGGCCATTGAGGAAGAAAGCAAAAGTAAACGTTATCTTAGACCAACTGACAAAATGCCATCTAGTGTAGTTGTATTGTCAAGTTTCAATTCAGATTACGCGTTGTATATACACACATTGTATATTCTCGGGCTCCAAGATAATGCCGCTCATGTCAACATAAACCTTTTGTAGGATAAGCTGAAAATCAGGCATATATTTTGTACAGAGGCTTCCGGTTATTCTTTCAGTACTGACGTTGAGGTTTGCGTTTTTTAAATTAACCTATGTATGGTGGCCTGTACGTTACAAACATAGAGTACACAGTCACATTCTCCAAACAGAACATACTTCTGAATCCGAAACATATTGATGCCTTTTCTGAGCCACGAACCACTGAACATCTGATAATTCGACAACAAGACAAACGCCCCGGCGTTGTGGTCATGGATAAGGTTGACTATATATCACAGATGCAACCAATATTAAATGACAACCACAATCCGTCAGAAGACAAACTTGAACGACGCGTTAACAAGGAAGTACAAGCATTGCTGGGAAGACACTTTATTGATCAGTCAACGGCAAAGTCAATTATATCTAGAAGATCACATGCTCCTCATTTGTATGGCATACCCAAAATCCACGAGGTTGATTTAACGCTGAGGAAAATACTACCCTTTTCCAATTCAACACAACAAAAGCTGGCACAGTGGCTTGCCCAACTTCTTCAGCCCTTAAGATATTCTGTGGTTAGGAAAACTGTGAGAGATAGCTTTGAGTTAATCGATTTACAAACATCTGACCAGTTTGGACATCGCGTCTTTGTCTACAAATTTTCCTCTGATGCATACGGTCAATATACTTTGTCAAGATATTGATTCACACCAATTGAACATAGGATCGACTACGTCTAAGTTGGAACGTCTTCTACTACTATGCACAGCAAACGTAACGTTTTACTTCCAGGGAAGTGGCTATACACAAATCGATGGTGTTGTTGTGGGCAGTCCACTCGGTCTGCTACTAACCGATATTTTCGTTGCCCTTCTGGATCAGAACGCAGACACCGTTGTCAGTCAGGCCCACTTCTACCGGCATTATATTGACGGTGTGCTGATATTTGCTGATACCAAGGAGATGGCAGCAAGTATTCTGGATTCAGTGGAGAGACTGAATTCCAAAATCGGCTTCACCATTGAGCACGTACAGGATGAAACTCTGGCGTCTTTAGATGTTCTCATGAAGCGTCAGGAAAATTAATTCGTACCATGGTCCGTTTACCTGAAATACACTTGGACTGGACAGTACCACAACTTTCACCTGTTTGTGCCGATCCACTACAAGCGGTGAGAACTTTTTTCTATCGCGCAAGAAGAATCTGTCCAAGAGAAACATTGTTGAGAACCACGCTGAAAGAAAATGGCTACCCAGTGGCATTTGTTGGGGAATTAAATAAAAAAAGCTGGCTGCTGCAATGTGTTCAACAGTCCTCCAACTAAATGTCTACCTCCGTCTGCCATACAAGGGTGATGACATTGCCACTCTGTTGAAAACCCGTCTCACGGCGGCTCTGGGACGCACGTTCTATGCACCCTAACCAGTCATGTTGTTCACCACCCACAGAATTCCAACACCACCTCTGAAAACATCGCTACTGTTCAACGCCAAATCTGACATCATCTATGAATTCTCGTGTGAATGCCGGGCCACTTACACAGACAGAACGGAGCGGCAGTTACGTAATCGGCTCAACGAGCACATTCCAGTTTGGGTTCACACAACACTCATGGATACCACAATGTAACAAGTTAAAAGGAACCAGCGCCACCGATCGTCCGACGCCTGTTGACATGTCGACCCCAACTGAATCTGGAGAAGGCGTTTCGAATACGTTATGCAAAGGAAAATCAGAGGCTTCTCCGGTTCACGAAGGCCGTAGTACTCAACAAACGGAAGCCACTCCGCCGCGTGCAGAAAGGATTGTTCGTCAGTACCAGATTGCCCTGGTAACTGATATGTATGGATGTGTGTGGGTGTGCGTGTGTTTGTGTGTTTGTTGATTTTGTTGTTCACAATACCCAGTGAAGTTTGCTATATAAACCTACAGATTGCATTATGTACCCGGTAAGATGCACCGAAATGTGCTCGAGAAATACATTGTGCAAAACTATTTCTGACTTCCCTGCTCAAACATCACTGAGTATCACCAAAGTTTACGGTACATTCAGTCGATAAACAGTTGCTTCCCTTCATAAATTTGAACAAAGCAGTAAGAAGACGGACAGAGGTAGATGCTAGCGTTTCGTATTGCCTCTTCAGTACCAAATAACAATAACCAGGAACATATATATGACACTATTAGGGTGGGGGGTGAAGAAAATAGAATAGCAAATTAGGTGGAGAACAACAACGCAAAACTATCAGGTCTAAGGCTTACATATAATTGTTTTTGTATACACAATGCTGGCTTGAGACGACTAATCGCGACCGCCTCAGCGAAACGCAGGAAACGCGGATTAGTGTGACGCATTATAATCCTAAATGTTGATTCAGGATTAATCCGGTGACCGGTGGCCAACATGTGTTTGGCGATAGATGAGGCCGGAAATTTGCGTGATCCCGGGACGAAGGGAGTAGACTGGGCAGTCACATCTTGAACCCATTTCGGCATATGTTCCTTCATCCTAGAGTTTCTTGTTCATTCAACGCTATGGCATTTTTCACCAACAGATGGTCACAAATGATGTTATTTTTTTCCGTGTTTTCGTTTGGTATGTGTTAGAGGGTGTTCGCCAGTTTTACCATAGAAGGTCTCCAATAGGACTTGTATAAAATAAGCAACTTAAAAATCTTATGCAGTTGGCAAGAAAGGCGACAGTGTCCATAGGTAATACAATCTTTTTCATTCCTGTGGTGCTGTTTGTGCCGAGTTTTCTCATTTTGACTTTTATGTGGCTGCTTTTAATAAATTTCAGCTGTTGCCTTCCATAATAGGTTATATACAAAAACGTTTTCGAGCAGTGATTTTCGTTACCTGTGTGCACATATATTTTAGATATACAGGATAGTGTCACTGACACTTCACATGGTAGTCACATTCTCTGCTCATACTGACCGGTTTTCTGTAGAAACGGGCTAGTTCACAGGATGCTTGAGAGATTTACAGATTAAAGTGTACTTATCTCTATGTGAATTCGTTTTGGAAGGTTCAAAAATTAAAAAGAATCCAGTCAATATTTGCAGTTTTAGAAGTTCGGTATCAAACGGAAAGCAGTCTGATATATCTGCCTGGTGTTTGGGTTGTGTGTGTGTGTCAAGTTCGCGCTTGAATCCATCTAACTTTGATACCAATGTATCAGAATACTGTTCCGGACCATTTGCTAGTCTAGTTTTAGCTTCTCTTATGATGTCTGTGCGGCCAAGGTGAAATGATACTTCTTAACAGATGATAGGTAACATAAACTAAGTCCAAGTCATTCCAACATGTCATTAGTGCCTCTGTTGTCCATTCTCCGCCAACAGCAAGTAAGTTGACGAAGCAAGATGCGTTTCTGAGATAAGTTTCGGTTATCAGACACTATTACAAACAGCATTAAAAGCCCGCGTAACCAGTCATGATACAAGCTCTGCATGATCTCTGAAGCAACCGTCAGATATGCGGTCAGCCTGTGATTAGTAGGTTCTTTGTGGTTAACCTTCTAAAGCTAACCTACAACTTATACATCTTCTAGGTTTCGAGGAGCTTTCCTTCCCACAGCCATCGATTAGGCAACTCATGCAGTAGTTCTGACATTCCCGTTGCACAACTATTCGGTGCTAAATGGGAAATGAAATCAGAACCTCAGGAGTGATTATGACAGAACGCTGGTAGCTATCCGTAAACCATGTTTATTGATTCGCAGACATCAGTATTGTCGGGGTTAGGCACATGTGAGTATCTATGGCACTAGTAACAAGGAGAACGTCGGCGGCATCCCTGTTTCAGATGGTTATTGCACTTTTCTGAAACAGGTGAGAAAGAGCACAATCGACTTCACTGTTGGAAATCACAGTAGTGCAGATTAGTTTTGGATTTACATTAAACCATTTGATAAGATCTGGCTGATACCAAAGTTCACCGTTTCGTACATCTGTTATGGCACGATTGTCAGTTCTTTCTAGGTGATACAGGTTCCGAACCGATCTTTTAATGGACACCGTGTGAATCATCGGGTTGTCTAGGTTGCGTACGTGAGAAATGATGTGCAGACATTCGACTGAGTTCTCCCCCTTCATTCATGTGAGCATATTCTCTGTGTCTATAAGCTTATTCGTGCAGTCACATTCATTCTTCTGTCTGGCGTTCGCCTTGTCGGGTCGTCTGTTTGTCAGTGGTTGTTCTTATCACGCCCATTTTCTAACGACGTACGTGAGACAATTGAAGCCGATGCACTACTTCTGTCGGACGCTGTACATTCTCAGCATATAGCAACACAACATGGACTGAATATTAAATCAGCCCAGTCTAGCCATCAGATATAAGTCGATAAGGCAATGTGAAAACCGTCGGAAATGTAACTAACCCGAATATCATGCATATGCCTAAGGAAAAGAAAGGTGAATGAGTACCATCTCTGGATGCGGTGTCAAATCGTCATACAGATCGCTCATTTCAGAGAACTATTCACTGGAAATGGATTTAGAAGGAACAACATACTCATATTTTGATTACTTCCCTCTCAGGCAGAAAAGTAATCTTATCCCTAGTATGACATACAGAACCATGAACCCATGTACCGATGACACGAGTGAAGCCAAAGTAATATTTTTAAGACGGACATTTGCGGAGAACTGATTTCATATAAACTCTATTGATAGATAAATGGAACCGTCGACGCAGAAAGTTAAATTTCCAATTGCGGAAAAACTTGTCTTACGTGACTTTGGACTAAAAAGGCGATCAGCTAGTTGAACATGTGACTCGTAGAATAAGCAGCTCAACCGAAAGGACTTATAATGTGGCACGGCTGCGAAGGTCGTTCATATTCAACCGGATCGTTTACGTACAAGTCAAAAATGTTGAGCAAGAGATCCCTTTTGCAAGCTCTCGTGAAACAAGTTTCGTCAATGGCACAAGCAAACACATTCCTCAAGGGATACGTAAACACAACCCTACATAGCTGAGTGATAGCCAGGTGATGTTCGTTTCAAATGCACTTCCGGTGCATCCTATCAATTCGGGGCACTTGGTCTCACAAGAAGTGGCTTTCCCGTCCATTCAAAACTTGTCTTGTAACCAGCCCGAAGGAGTCAGATGTCATATCCTGAACACAACGAAAACAATCAAAATTCCGTGACGCAATGCACAGTCGTGCGTTCAGGAAAAACACCGTCCAGGTCTTACGTTTACAATAGCCTATTGTAATTACATAACAACACTAGAATTCAACTAGGCAAGTTAAGTGTCTTCAACTTCACAACCCTTTGACGTAATTCCTTGAGAAATTGCCACTGAGTTCACACGCTAGGCAGTCGACGGCAAAATTTTATGCAGTTGGCCGATGATGAATGACCAGAAACACTTCTGGAAGGCAAGTCATCTTACAACACCGTTATGACCCACATCTCAAGGAACGAAAATGGACAAACTAGTTGGCAGCGCTCAGGTCGCACGGATTAGATAATTGCACTTTATGGGACGTGTCATGTTGTCGTTCAGTCGTGACTCCCACGCCAGTGGAGTAACAACTTCTTCGCCGGAGTTAATAAAACAGTTTGTTGCTTTCATAGGAGTCTCGGTAATCTTCAATTATGTGGCGTTTGGGTAGTGCATTCTGGCTCCCTATTCGGTGCTCAACTTTCATTGGTTGACCTGACTCATCACACTTCCTCCAAAATCAATATGCTGGTCAACAATATGAACCATGTTCTGAACACCGCTTAAAATGATCCACAGCTGTCGCATTTAGATGAGCAGCTCAATCAGTCACACTCTGCGACAAAGCATGATATATATATATATATACATATATATATATATATATATATATATATAT
>JTDE01000145.1:167594-183339 GCA_014338405.1 Paragonimus skrjabini miyazakii
ATCAGTCAGCCTTCCACCAGGTAGGAGGTCCACACCGGCATCATTTGAGTGACGCAATCAGTAGCGTTTTATTAGGTTACATTTAGTGTGTTTGGTTATCACTGGTCTTGCCGCTCGAATGAGGCGGGTATCGCTTCACCTTTAAAATATGTTAGAAAATGACAACGGTAGACTGGGAAAGCTAACAGTCAGCAAGCTAAACAACTTTGAGAATCCGTGTTGTAAATGCTTGCAACACGAATGTTTGACTGTATTCTTAATTTATGAACGAATGACTTGAGAAAAATCTGGGCTTCGGTTGGATTCGAACCAATACCAAAACCGAAATGCCCGGACGCTGTGAGTGCTTTACCAGCTGAGTTACAAAGACAAGTCAGGAGATTATAAATTTTATCTAGGGGTTCACTTACCTACTCAACCCACAAAGTGATCCAGAAGATTGAACACCCAACAGGATTTCTCAGCTGGTAGGGCATTTGTCGTATACGGTCATGTCGTTGGTTCGAATCCAGAGAAAGTCCAGGTACTTCGCAATTCGGTTTCTTCTAAATAATGAAGTATGTCACATTATTAACCAGTATTACTATGTTCTTCTTCAGCTGCTGGTCACCTTTTGTCTGTTACGCCTCTGTTATTCAACCACCGGATGAAACAGTTTATTGTCACCACCAACGTGTTTGTTCCCAAAAATAACAGTTTTAAACCGCTATTATCACTGTAACATTTTAACGTCTACTACAGTAAAATTAAACGGTTATTACAATAAAATGAAACCTGGAAGTTGTCCAACGTAATAAGACACAGAAAAATACTGCTTTGAAAATTTTGTCTTACCTGAAAAAGCTCTGTTTCAGTGGCAGCTGTCCTTTGGAACTCCGGTAGGATATTTTCCCGTCTGTATACTCTGAGCATGCCAGTTAGTAATCGATGGACTGTAAGCTAACAGTGCTCGCACCACAATCAAGAGACTGCAACCAATTAGCCTTGCAAACTATAATTCATGAATAGGAACCGAATTGCTTCAATTCCCGTTGAACTGAACTTCAACCGGTCTCAAGTTATAGAAATGGCCTGAGGATAAAACCTCGGGGTATCGTTGACAACTGCGAAAACTTTCATTTCTATTCTATTTTGATCAGAGACCCACAACTATGTGGTCTGTTCCAGTTTTAGGGTATGGATCCTCCAACCTCATTGTCAATGACCTACCACGTTGACTTTTTGAGGTGGTCGTCAATTAAACTCGATGCAGATTACTCCTTTGCTAAACCCTGATTCATTAAAGTGCACCATTTCATTCTTACCGATAGCATCTGATACTTGTATCAAGCACAAGGCCTGAGTTAGGTTTTTCAGTCCTCAAATACAACGATGCTGTTTTGCTCGCCAATGCTGGAATCATCAGACTGTCGGATTCGGAATTCGGACTATACGAAGTAAAAGGGTTTCAATAAAACATTTACGACTAAGATGAGGTATAACCGCACATTTGTATTGATCCCTGCCTGAAAGCGTAAGATGATTCTAGCGGGACACTTACCGTTGGTTCATCCACGGACTGAGCTGTTAATGCACTGAGAGTGGGTGCAGGTGTATCTGGTGGTACAAGAGACATAGTGCTATGTTCCACTAAAGTCAAGTTGGATTTCAGTGCACTGAATGTTGAAAAGGAAACTACACTTTTTTTGATGGTATGTTTCAACAGGTATGAAAGTGGTTCGCTTAAAATAATCTCCAGCAGAGAAGAGAGGTATCTTACGAGGACAACGAGCTTGATTGTCTATACTCTGGTCCTACACTACCTGAAAATAAATGGTCAGTGTGGTTTCCAGCGCTGGGCACACACAGACTGACTGGCTGTATCCGTTTTCAGATTGATCTGTCACAGTGTCCGAGGCAAACAGACGCCTGTACGTGAAATTTCATCCACGGTCGCAGACATCCTTTTGCACGGCTGACTGATATCCATATCCTCGGCAGTGATGCATCGCTAGTCTCTCTTTGTTAGTACATCCCACACAGTGCGCATAAACGTTTCTAACCTATACTGTCAGACTCTGGTCTACCTGGTGTGGAGAACTGCCCTTTCACCATGCAAAGCACCATCAAATCCGAAGAAACTAAACGCAACAAAACAGTACGATCCAAGTTTCTGAAAAACACAGCGATTAGTTTGGAAAGCGTAAATTACACAGTCCATTTACCCTGCTTGTATATGAAGTACTTGCATCTCTTCGGTGGCAGTGTCCTGCAAGTAGGCTGATTAGCTATCACTCCGAAACGACCGAACACCAGGACTTCTGTCCATGTCCAGGAACTGGTGTTACGTGCAAGTCAGTATTTTGACTTTCCGAATAAACGATCTTCGCGCCATCCGCATTCTTGGTTCACAACACTATCTCATACATCTAATGAAGCTCCGAGTATACAACTAACAATTTGCTGGTAGTTCGCTCTCATAATCAGCACTACTCAACTGGAGCTGCTATCATATTTATGAACCATTAGCTCTGCCCCTAGAAACGGTTACCCGGAGATTTATGTTGACCGTTCAAATGTGGCCCATTTCTGCATAGGTCCTGCAAGTAGCGTTTGAAAGCGACAATTAGATCAAAGACAGAAATCGCCTCAGGTCTGGAGCTGACTGTCAACCGTGGATTTTGTCTGCCGAAGCTTCTGTAGTTGAAAACGTTGAAAAGATGGCAAACGCCTCAGCTTGATTCGCAATCTCTAAAGAAACACCAAATTTAGAGATTGTGTTGGCACTATCCTGCAGTTTACCAATTTTACGGATCTCAAAAACGTCAGATTAATTCTTTCTAGCAGCTCTTCTTGGAAATTGATGTTGCCGCCGCAATCGTATGGCTGCATAATCACCCCTCCAAGTGAGTGACATAGATGGACCGAATAACTTTTTCGTTCGGCCGTCACGCATAGTCTGTAGTCACGTATAGTCACAAGTAGTCTATCCTTGATCCAAGCAAGTGTACTTGACACGCTTGCTCACCTGAGAATTATCGACAGGGACATGGCTTAATAGTAACATCATCAGCGTATTGAATGGAAACATTGTTGGTGGCCCCGGGACGTTTAGATTCTTCTGCAAGGACTACCTGCCAAGCTCAACAACAATGTGAAGGAGTATTTACTGGGCTTGTCTGCCGTTCTCTCTGATGCGGAATCATAAGTCAAAACACACCACTTATCCTCCCTCTCGTGGGTGTTCCTGCGAGCTTAGCTGCCCACCCTCAAGGGGCTTCAGAAATCGCGGTCCACTTGTTCTATCTGAACTTTTCAGACTAACGGTAAGCAACGAATACTGAATACGTAACTACGGTACATGGTCACTATAGTTTTAACCCTATATGTTTCAGCCGCACTTTTCTATCAATAACAGTGGATCACTGGGAAACTCAACCAACAACCAAAAGTAGCTTCTGAAGAGTGGTTGGATTTCCTGTAAAACCGCATGTGTCTATATGGTGTTACAGCTCGAGGTTATAGATGATTATATAGGAAGTATTCAACACGAAGTTTATCCGAGATGTGTTAGCAAATCAGTGCAGTTTCAAACGCTACTCAATATGTGACCATTACAAGTGTAGCGGAAAATCGTTCGATAAAGCCAGGTCTACATCAGTTGGTTCGCATGTTTACTCGCCGCGGGCATCTATGCATCGGAATTCCGGTTCACTGCTCAGCAGGGTATTCAGTTGAATGTCCTGTATATTTCTACCATGTTCTCTCCTTTTGGCTGACGTCTTCTGTAGAGAATTTCCGCCCGTAATTTCTCTCCCCTTGGGCCTATTTTATCTTACGTGTTTTCTGTGCCCCATCCATTATAGGCTTCGACAACTGCATTTAGATATTCCTTTGGGTGTTGGAATAATCATATCTGCGAATCGGTCACCCATCACACAACCAGGAAATAAGGTAATCACTGTATGACAATGAGAAAGCAACTAATTCGAGCCTATCCATTAATAACGTTAATGTCAACGTTACGTGACAAAATAATCATCCGAAATGGTTTTTTACAAAGATACCTGTGGAACGAATAGCACGCTGTCTGACTGACCGAATAGATTAGAAACCTACAACTGGTAATGCTGGCATTAAATATAAGTAGACAACAGACTTTCTCAGTCACATCTATTTCAACTAACTTGTCCTTGCACGAATTGTTTTATCAGAATTAGTAGTCTACGCACGATGAAGCAGCATGATTAACACTTGAGTGATCAGAACTCAGTATGGTTTAGGAAAGCCACAGAGTTACTCATAGCCGGCCATTCAGTATAACACAAAATGTCGATACAATAGTCCAGGCTAGTACAACACTAAACTCAAACACAGTGGAAACGATGATCATTCGACCAAAATATCCCACGTCGTGAGAAGTTGACGCAAGCCCTCAGGTCTCCTTGGTCCCCTGCCGACCTACAGACTAACATACAGATAAATTTCACACTGAGCTAACGTTACCCATTGCAAACCTACTAGCAAGTACATCAGAAGTTATTGTTATGTTGCTGTTCAGTGGTGAATAAGACAATGTACTTTCCAGTCAGTGTGCATTAGCTAGTCGATACAAGCGAACTGAATGGACCATGTGTTCCTCTTCTAAAAGAATGTTCGTCAGTCTGTTTTCTTTATCGAAAAATCAACCCCCTTCTGAAACGATATCTTGCAGTTTGCCTTTGAAACGGTCTGTTTCGGAATAGTTCCTACTTATCATGATATCGGTTTAGATAGTGCGTTATCAGTTGTGGAACAGGAGTAGTACCAGAAGAAACTCCTCGATAATGTGAAGTGGCATATGTAATCAACGATATTACATAAGTCATAGTAGTCAGTCCGAAAAATCTAAATTGGAACAGCCAAACGGGAAACTGTAAGATATCGACCACTCAACGATTATTCAATTGTCAGAAGAAGCTTACATTTACTCAAGCAAAACCTAGACAAATATTTGCTTATAGCCCCTGGCGATAAGTAGAACGCGTTGTAATCACTGAAGAATAGATCTGAACGATTCAATTCTCTGTTCTTGTTCTGAGATTAGCTAACTATACGATACCATATGGCGCGTCCTGCCATCTGTAAGTATTTCGTCGTAAATGTGGTAGGTTGGACTGATATGGTTCTGAACTGCAAGTCTAATTTTCATCATAACCAGTAGTAAGAATCACAGTGAATAAGAAGCAGTTATTTTGGTTAACAAAACTAATGTACCTTGTTTGGAATCCAGGTGAGGATAATTTCACACTACAAAATAGTAATCCATCTTACAGGTGGTCCATTTTTTAACGGAAAGAACGACCGAACAAAAATAAATGTGATGTCGGGAATGACCTGCTGAGTCCGGTTTTGCAGTTAGGAAACAGATGTTTGTTGTCATACTAAATGTTTGAGAATGCACACGTGTTCTCATCATTGAAAATGATACAGATGTAACACGATTCACAATGCTTCCACAGCTCAGTGCTGATCAAACTATGAAATGGTTCCTCAACACAATAGAGAAGTAGTTGAGACAGACGACAAACAGTCGCTCAGGTTTATACTGATGGTAAACAGACAATAAAGCATGCTTCTTAAATTTTATATGAAACATCTGACTTGAGATCGGAGGCATGTCTTTAACAAGTAGGTGTGCACATCGTGTTCATAACGCTAGTCTGATAGTCAGTCACCATAGATTGTTTTCTGAGTAACCGGAAAATGTGAAGTGAAGTTTCAATAAAGAGCTCTCCTGATATTCAAGAAGCTCTGTTTTAGACTGGTGAAAGCAATTTTATGTTGTGTTATTCTGGTTTCCCTTCAGAATCATTTTTAATGCACATTCGTCACCGGAACAGATTAGAAGCGAGTCGGTTTCATTGACCGCTTAACCCAAGAAGGCGCCAGATGTAAATTATCGTTGTCATCCAACTGAATTATACTTACGCACAACTAGTGTTTGGGAGGCATTATGGCGGATTACCTCAAGGAAATCCGCCAAAACAAGTGAACTGTTTACACAGCTACCAGCCGGATTTATCTTGTCTTGTTTTCTCACCAAAATAATAAAACAGCAATTTTAACATATCAGTGCCTCTGGTAAACAGTGATACACGCTTCAATCTGCTGCAGCGTTTTTAGGGTCAATTCACCCACCAAGCATCGGCATCATGGTATGCACAGCTGGTTGGGCAATGGGCTGCCGATGCAACCAGCTTGTTCTGGTCGAACTGCTGCTTGAGGTCATGGTCAATGGCGCTTGGCTTCATTCACTGTACATCCAGATGCACGATTGTTGGGCCTTGTGGACTAACGGCTGAGCTATGTCAGTTGAACCAGTGGATGTCAACAGGCCGACAACCGTGCAACCCGTCATTCCGGTGAGTCTTGGAGTAAGCTCGGTCAAACTGGAGGGCGACCGGTGGTGGCGAAGTTCAACGTGGAATGCCTGGCAAAACAAGTGGTATTAGTAACGTAAAGGCATGTCAGGGTGATGTTCTGTCCGCAATCGATCAAGCGCATTACCCTAAACTCGTTTGCAGGAGAATCGTAGAGTTACTGGGTAGAAACCTTGTTAGTACTACTAAAAATTAGATAGTCCAAAACAGGTCCGCTTGACTGCTAGAAGTCGCTATATATAACCCTCCCCTATGAACCGACTCGCTTGAAGCTGGTAGCATCGGCGGTCCTTTGCCCAACCAGTTGTGCGTACTCCGCTGCTGATCCTTGACAAGCAATTTGTTTGTCGATCGGGTGCGCGTGATGCTTGATTTGATTCACTAGGCGTAGCATCGGATATACCTCAGAAATCCAACCGACAACAGGCACGATACCAATGATCTCTTTCCATTCAATGCTGTTACTCACTGGCAATTTCTCTTAAACTGTTCCGTCGCTATCAATAAGTTGGCGGCGAAACTTCAAACCCGGTTACTGATAACCCCTATAAGGGTTACTCTGATTCGACTCATAACTCCGTAATGATTGAATGTTCTGTTCTGTAAAGCAACTGCTCTATAAAGAACCGTGCGAATGGCAGAGTTTATATACTAACATTTTGTTTGACTTATATGCTAGGTGAGATTTACAAACCAGTCTGTCACCATTAAGCATTCTATCCTAACCATTGCGCAAACGCCCACATATATCAATGTAAACAGCATTGCTGGCTGACCTCGCAGGTAATAGTGACTCACTCTCGATCTCTGTCGAAAAGGCACTAAATCTCTTTAGAAAGTTTAGTCGAACACCTGCTCTTTTAAGGTCAGTCATAACCTCATTGCCTGGCTTGTGACATACATAGGTTAATGTTTTTGGTGTCATTAACGAACGCACGGATTTTAGGTGCGGGCGTGATACCCAGTATATATTTTTCTATCTAGCTGCCGTTGATGAGCTATCCTGTTTCAGGCATATGATTTCGCTCAGTAAACATGCCCAGACGCGAAGATGGTGGGTTTGGACGCAGTCACCCTCCTGGATTATGTCGTGGATTCCAGATAGCAAGATGGATTGTATGGATAACTGAGTGAAGATGCGAATATTCTGAGCTCTATCAGCTGAGCTACGTTCACAACAGACAAACGTGGTTAGTCCTTCTATTCACAGGGTACCAACAAACTGGTTGTCCTGAATACTACACATTGTTGTACGGAGACAAGTAGCATAACAGAGCCGTAAAGAATTCACAATTTTGCTTAACAAATAGTGGCTTAAAGCTCACCGAACGATATTCATCAAAGAAGCTACCAGCTTTTCTTGCCAGTGTGGTAGCAGAACATTCAGGGGAAATTTGTGATCAAGCACCATTACCAACAACCACTTTATTGTATCAATATGACATCATTAGCCAAAACCCAGCGTATTAGTATGAACACTGTGAAGGCGGAGTACATGAAGGCCTCGTATATGATTGACATGAATGAATGTGGACGATATGGCATGAGTTCTGTGGATCCAAAATCGTCGACTTTTTACAGTTCATCCACTCATGTGTCCAAGGATGCCAAGAGTTTATGTATGACTGCATATGCAGCAGGTTAGCTCTGTGAATGAGTTTTTGATCTATTCATTTCTCAACGATAAACACTTTCTTGTTCTATTTATTCTTTCTGTAATACTTTTCTACTGAACCCGACAATAACCTGAAATTGTCTTTCTCACTTCCACCCAACCAAACATTGCATATTGAACCACTAATTTCGATTTATTCATCGACCATTAAACATTCCTTTCCACATTGAAATGATCAAGGTGGTCAGCACTACATCCTAAACTTTACTACTTGTGTCTATGAATTACTCTTCTTCTCACAGTCTTCGTGTTCTCCGTTTTCTCTCCTTTTGTATCGTCCATGCATTTATGTACTCACAACAATATTTACTGCTTTCAATATGGGTACGTGCTGTTTTTCCATTCCTCAAATAAACGTGCGATAACCAATTGGCGAAGGTTTTTGGACCATTTTATTCAATCGTAACTCCTTCACACTCGCCTTCATCATCAAGTTTACATCAAGATATCGTGATATCCAGTACTTTACTGTAAACAGCAAAACCTACAAAATTTCTTCAAGCTGGTTCTTATTTTCACTCTCTCAAAACACATACAAGTTCTCATTCCAGTTTTTTGTAAGTTTTCATTTTTGACAGTAAAATGTATTCCTGCATCTGTGCGCAATGAACTGCGAAGACAAACAGAATGACAGACACATGACTTACGAAAGGTGTAAACATAAATCAGCTGTCAATAGGAGGCAGATGTACACCATATGCATATTTCATCGATCTACACTGAACGTCTGATAACCGTCACACAATCGAAGATGAAGGCATCCTTCGAATAATTTGAACAATTCGAAACTTGCCTCTTTTAGCTGATAACCCCTAGGACATTTGAAAACAATGAGACTGTCAACCAGTTTTTGTGTTAGGACCGAAATTAACCGCGAAAATATCGGGCATATAAAGGTTACTTAGACTCCATTTTTTCATATCTGATCACTTTAGCAGTGTAGATAGAGTTCAGCCCTTCATTATGCACAGACGCAGTAGTCTGGCAACTAGACCGTTCCACTCCTCAAAACAACCGACTCATTTTCACAAACTGTAATGGAAGTTTGAAACTGTGGTTTACAGATTGCCGGACGAAGCTGGCTTCACTAGAGATCAGGCGACAGAAAGGATTATGTAGGTAGCATGCCGAAGTTCCGGTGTGCCATTGCAGCTAATAAACTCCATGGAACCACAGACTATGTTACGTATGGCCGTCTCTTTTGTTAAGAACTTTTATGTTGAGTATCTTCGCTTCCAGCTAAAATCCCCTGATAATCATCCAAACAAGTCTGTATCTGTGGTACTCACTCTGTTTTTAAACGTGTGGCAACACACAGTGTGGGAGATACAGGGGAGTCCTTATATGCAAGCGAAACGGTTCACCTCACGTTCAGTAGTTAACCGTTCTTCCACGATATAAACCTGTGAATTAACCACTTCGTTGACAGCAACGTCGCTTGTTTAACTGCAGGACATGGAAGGATATTAACCTGTCCAGTCGATCGCATCTACCAAAAATGGTTCAGCTCATGAATTAAAGGTTGTAGACTCATCGTTACTGACTGCTGCGTAAAACCGTTTGACGGCGGCAGAAGTCGGTAGACAAACCGGTTTACTGACAGCAGCAGGTCATTGATAGGTGCTGAATGGGATGCATTTGGAAGTAAGACTTCAATAAGACCTGTTTGAAAGGAGTATGTGAAGCACCCATCAACTAGAGCCTGCCTTTACTATTGCCGTTTGTTTTAAACAATGAACGCCGCTCTCATGTAACCACCCCACGGATGAAGACGAACTGAAAGTAACTCAAGAGGTACATTTTCACACGTCATTCTCCTAGGAGTGTGTGAAGATACCATGGGAAATTGAAGGTCATTGGTATAGGCTGGACGGTGTAATGTTTGGGGGCAGCCTGGATGCTGACTGCGGTCGTACTTTCAGCAAGTGAACTTATAATACTCAGAAGCACCGATTCGTAATCCCACAATGTACAATTCGCCTAAATACAACTTTGTGGACAGAGTTCTCAGGTCAATCTGAGAAGAAAAATTAGGGAAGAAAACCGTTAAACGCCGTGATTTTCCATTGATGTAACGTTAACAAATGACAAATATTTCGGGACGACCTTTTAAAGGTCTTTACAACGGTTGGGACCGAAAAAGTGTGTGAAAACTGAAAACTGATCAAGAGAATATTATAGCGATACGCAAGCAAGTTTACACAACTAAGTTCAAGGCAAGCTATGCTAATTGTTTTCCAACAAATGAAGTAGGTGTATGTTAACCATTGACCACAAGTTACCGTAACTTCCGCTCTAACAAGAGCGAAACTCGAGTGTAGTATTTATTTTCGAAATGTGTTGGTTGAAAAATCCACGTGATGTGAAAGATGCTTACAATTGTGAGTAGTGTTTAATTTATACGTAAACCAAATTCCCCAGTGCTTACTAGAAATGAAATATTTGCTTCAGAATTTCCGATCGGATCGTTAAAAACGTGCACCAAACATACTGCTGATAAAATCTTCACTGTGTGATTTGTTTAGACAGTTCCAAAGTAAACTGAACGGTTTGACAATCGCCGCACCTCATATTGGCGCCCTTTTTGACCGTAGTCGATGCAGCAATGGTTGGACATTGCATTCAACAGCCGTATTGGGCTAACACAGCAGTTTCTGTCCTCACAGGCTTCAAATACAAATTTAGGTATTTACTAACTGTAGCAAATGCAAATGATTGCCCGGTCAACTTGTTACGTGCGATTAGTCACAAAATTAGAAAACTTCCAAGGGAGAAATGAATGACATTCAGCTCCACTCAGAATACGGATTCATCAAATTTGAGTTAGCCTATTGTTCAGTCACATTGTATAGGCAGCTTTACCGTACTCTGACCACATAGTTGAGTGACTGTACTTCCAGACCAGTACTGAATGCTACTGAAGTTGCAACCACGTTCCACACGACTGGCACAGCCGGAGTGAAGCAACTCAACGGTTTCTCTCTCGGCTTGAATGCTTCGACATCCGACTGTTGACCAAAACTGGGGTGAAACAGTCCCGATGGGCTGTTTGGTGGGTGGCGGCGGTTGAAGCGACCTATACTGTGTTTCCAAAATGAATTGCAGTGTGTTGCGTAACAGCTGTACCACTGTGGAAGTTGTTATGCCTCGTGAATTCTTCTTCCGATAACAGGTGAGTACGGTATCGTAGCCCTCACGAACAATGGTTCCTCTCCGATGAATGTTATTTTTAAGAGTCCATTTTCAACGGTGATCATTTAGCTCTCTTTGCCTTCAACCGTTTGATGCACGCTGCAAAGCTTTTACATCCGCAACGCCCTTGAGACTTGTCGTCTGGACTGCCCGAATCTACCCATTCCGGTAGACTGCCAAAACCGATTGTATTTAGTTGTTGATCATTAGGTACTGATAACCAGGTGTAGTGAGGGTGAGCAATCGCGCTATACGACTCACACCACTGCTATTCAGTAATGGGGGTCAGAGTATAGATTGTGACATCGAAGCAAACGCAGGAAAAATGCAAGAAGAAGTATCGGAGTGCAGCATCGCATGAAATGGTTCTTGTTACATAAACGAAAGTAGAGGAACTGAGCAATGGCGTCTGTGACAACCGTGACTGTCTGGGTCCAATACCGTACGCAGGTGAGTGTTTTTGATTGTTGTCTTGCTTTTTTGTATGAATAACCCTCGCGTCACCCGCGTTCTCAGCTCACAACAAGTGATGACGTGACCAGGATTGAAGGATGAAAATCTTGTGGCTCGCCAACCCGGCCGACGGCCAGCAGACAATTCGGCTGTTCAAGGGCGTCCGGCTTGGACCCGGAAGAGACACCCTCCTGTATGCCGTGTCGCTGCGGGCAGCGTTGTAAAGAACTCTGCCACACTTGGATCAGGACTCAGAAGAGCGCAGGCCGACGGATCAGTTCTTGGACGAAGTGTCACCAACAGTGGGGGTCAGCTCAGGGCGGCCCTCATCGCGCATTCAATGACGTTGGAACAGCTAACCGATGCGGCTTGTCAATTACTTGCAGAAAATTCTTCGCCAGTCAGCGAGTTGAAGGCAGGCGGACAAAGTGTTGTGAGCCAAGAACGCAGTTGGCTGGGCTGCCAAACCTTGCGTTCAACGCCTCCTTCGCGGCGGTCCACTCCAAATTCGCGCCGTATCCGGCTCCGCCTTCGCCCTGCCCTTGAGCAGCATCCACATAGCCACCAGTTTCACTCGGTCGGTCTTGACTCCGACCATCTCCGCCACGTCATCGAAGTCCCTCAGGAGGCTCCGTGCGTCTTTATTTTTGAACGCCTGCGGCCACGAGATTTTCATCCTTCAATCCTAGTTACGACATCAATTGTTGTGAACTGAGAACGCGGGTGACGCGAGGGTTATTTATACAAGAAAGCAACAGATGGGTGGAGTGTTTGAGCAAGACAACAATCTAAAACACTCTTCTGCGTACAGTACTGGGCCCAAACGGTCACGGTTGTCACAGCCGCCAATGCTCAGTTCCTTAACGTTTCTTTACAAACCAAGGATCATTTAATGGAATGCTGCACTCCGACCTTTTTCTTGTACATTTCCCTCGATTACTTCAACGTCACAATCTATGCTCTGGCGTCTATTACTGAATAACAGCGGTGTGAGTAGTATAGCACGATCGCTCCTCCCGACTACACTAGTATGAAATTAACTTTACCGAATATATGAATGCAACCAACTGAGAATTTGATTGCATGCATCAAAACATTGTCTTGGGAAAATTGTAGAAGCAATAAATTTGTAAACACTTGTTCTGAAGGAATCAGCGCCAGATTTATCGTTTTGCCTAAATTCTGATCTATATCAAAGAATGCAATTGGCCAATCAAATATATAACTCAATAATACTTTAAATTTCTCCTGCAGCCTGATGTTTCAAATAAGTGTTTCCATCGTTCAAACGTTTGTCTGTACTTTCTAGTTAGTGAAATCCACCGTTGTCCACGGTTTGATATAACTGTATGTTATATTTGTCTGCACTCATTAATTTGAACGTGTGTTCAAACCTGTCAGGTGACTACTCATCCGTTAACACCAATAGCGAAACGATACGCTTGGTTCTGTCAGTTAAATATCTGATTGTCACTCTTGGTCACAGGGCGCTATGGTCCGGTGGCAAATTTGTTTCACACAAAACTGAAAAACTAGTGGGTTATAAGTTCGTCCAGAATCCGTTGCTTGTTTGCTTCAGTAACGATTATGTCCTTCAACTTTCATATGATTCTGGTCAATAGCTTTTCAGATTTTGCTGGTTGAAGTCTTTAATGTTTTCCCTCAGCTTGTCACACTGCAGTGGAACAAATCGACAATATGTTATACAGTCTGTGTAAATTGCTAATTACTGTACAACTTGCATTACGTTTACTTCCATAGGTTAATCCGCCCTCAGTGTTGCTTCCTATTTGAAACTCACTTACATTGGTGGACAGAAGGGGGTTTAGTTAGAATAAACTGACCACCACTCCCAGCACGTCGGAACTGTCGCATTCCCATAGGCGTTTCAGTCAACTCCTTTCGAAAAGCGCCATTAAATTCGGGTTTCGACCCTGCCAGAGCTCGTCAGTTTACAGAACTGTTGCTGTGTCTCTTATCGAGGGGATTGGGCAATTCCAGCATTACTCACAAAAGATTGTGGCTGGGCGTTTGCATATGGTTATTTAGTCTTACCTAACATGGGGTCAGTCACTTAGTGGTCAACACGATTGTCTCGGGAAGACAAGTTCGGAGTTCTAGTCCTGGGTGTGGTAAGGATATTCATTACTGATGGGTCTTAAAAAGAGTGATACTCGATTAAGGAACTTCTTTTCAAGGGGGATTGACTGAACTGTCTGTGGGAAATCGACAGCCGTGATCAGTTGTTTGATTAGATTCCTACAGATCCAGATGTGACGTAATACAGGTAGAAATCTAATTATAGATCCATCTGCATTTTTGAAAATATCCTGGTCACTTTTGAAAACTGTCAACGCTAACGGCATGCAAGTGTCCTTTTGAGTAGTTCATCTCCCTTTACGAGAGTGGCATCTAAAAGGGTCACTAGTCTCAGCATATCGTGACTTAGTATAAGTCCGGAAATACAAATTTCGCATTATGCATCGATGGAAACAAACGACCTCAGTGCAGCTGAGCAGAGCAACAGACTCATGCAAAATTGCTCACTAATTTCTTGGTAATTTTCCACTGTTCATTTCGTCCTGGAATTTTGTTATTCGGTTCTGGAGGGTAATTTTATCCAAGATTGCAGCAATTTTCAAGTCGCGCTGTCTAATTCATACCATCATTTAAGACACTTAACCGTGCTACGGGATAATGTTAATATCAGTATTTCATTGTTTAACTATGGTCATTAATCGAGCGTATTCCACTCAGCATCGACGTTCGCAAAACATGGGTACGATTGGAATCACACATAAACAATGAGTTGGCTGTAAGAGCTAGAGGCATTTTGAATTTTGCAACCGTGTGTTCCTTTTTTTCGTATGTTTCAAATTTTAATATCTTCTGAAACGGAACTGGATGTGAGTATATGCCATCGTTCAAAATACTAGTTGATTTCCTACTCCTGACAAAACTGGAGTGAGAAATCTGTATTTTGTATACCATTCTCGTACGCCAAAATGAATAAAAACTAATACGCAAATAAGAGCGCTTACTGGTGAGCAGTTGGACACAGTCGACACAACCTGACTAGCTTTCACTCTGATCACTGCTACCACATTCAGATAAACGTATCAGTTAACACATCTCTAAAAATCCACCAAACCCCAGGTTCATTCTTAACAGAGCTCGTTAGTAATGTGTATTCTTGAAACGACTGGACCTCATTCACCAATCCAAATTTTTATGAGGCAACCGTGTTGACATCTGCACTACTGACCTCTAACTGAGCACGATCGAAGTATCATATGCAAACGCTTCCCAACACTTAATTTGAGCAAAAATAAGATTATCTGATTTCTTGAGAAGAGGTAGAATAGCTGTCCTGTTGTCTTCAGTCGATGATTTCATTAGTGAAATTTCTCGGTCAGGCTGAAATTCAGGGATTCGCTAGACTTACTGAGCAGTGCAGTGAATGTTTGAATAAAATGGACTTTGGTTGGAACGATTTGGACACTGCTCATATTTGCTGGCTGCCTTCGAATTCTTATAGATTTCCCAGCTAGAATATTTCGATAACAATAGCTCTCCCTTCGGAGAAAGTAGCAGTCCGATATAGGAAGGATATTTTACTCTACGTACCTCTATTTTTATAACAATCTAAAAACTATACACGTAACAATTTTCGGGTTGAAATAAATCCAATTCTTCCCAGAAAAAAGGCATGATAAACCTGTCTGACAAATCTCAGCTTGCTTGTGCATTAGTTCAGGAAGGATAAATAAACGCAAACAACCGTTCACTGTCTATTCTTACGCCGTAGTCTTACAGGTTAAAGTCATACCTACCTATAGTTATGAGACAACCAGATCGTCATTTGGTAGTAATTTTGTCTCTGGACGGCGCCATCTGTCACATGATCACTCTTATTGTAGCGAAAAGGCGTCCAATAAAGCACAATCTTTATTGTCCAACTCGCTAGTTCACATGCTCCGCGCGCGCTCGCGTTTATGAGTCAGCATTCCAGTCCACAACACCC
>JTDE01000145.1:219288-235056 GCA_014338405.1 Paragonimus skrjabini miyazakii
ACGCCAATGCTCAGTTACCTTACGTAGCAAGACCATTTTGGGCGATGATTCACTTCGATGATCCTTCTGCTACTTTTCCTGCGGTTACTGCAATGTCAAAATCTATGCGCTTGTCCCTCACTACTAAATAGCAGTGGTGTGAGTAGTATATCACGATCGCTCATCCTCACTATAGTGGTCCGTGAGGATCAATTAGATACTTCGTGATCGACATGCACCTGGTGAAGTGGTCAAGTCCATATTGCTATCCTGGCCCCTCGTGTCCCGTGGTTAGTATTTAAGGATACACATAAACATTGCTGAGCAGTCCTCATTTACACTCACCTGCAGTGACTGCAAATAAGTCTCCTGCAATTCGTCTCACGAGCTCACACGTACATATCGCCGCAAAAGTTATGTATGTTCAGAAGGTGAACAAGATCAATAGAAATATGTACGTGACACGTAAATGGCAGTGTATCGAATATATGTCAACAACAATACTGACTGACAGAACATCAGAACATGATAAAATTCTGATAGCAGAGTATAGGTGATTTTGCTTGTTGTGAATCACCAACTGAGACAGTTGGGGCTTGCGGATTATAACGGACCCATAGACTTGTAATACGTTTGCTGAATGAAGTCGTACAATTCTTGTAGTCGAAAGTCCTCGTCATAGGACTGTGTAATGTTTAGGTCGAGTGACAGTGTCAAGGCAGACTAAGTTGTTCAGCACGCTGTACAATAGTGAATTGTCATTCTTTTTGATACGTCCTGTAGAGGTATGTGACAATACCTGATTAGTTGTTATGACAGTGTAAGTGACCAAGTGCCATGTCAAACAATGGAAAAGTTATGTGGTATTGGTACCGATACTAACTTCATTGATAGAGTTGGTGCCCCTGGTCATGTCGAGCGTTCCGCATCAGACGCTGTGTAGGGTCTTGATCGAATAACGTAGCCGCTGTTATAGTTCACACTGACCGAACAGTGACCTGTTTATTCCGGATGAGGTTATTCGAACCCTTGCAGTACACACGCACACAGGCCAACACACGCGCACCCAATCATATACGTAAGTAGCTTACCTGGGTCTCTTACACACCGTTGAGCAGACAAAGCTGCTGCGCTCCACAAGATACACAATGTTTCCTTCTTGTAATTCATAACATCGACATCTACATGACGTTTCAATAACATACATCTCCACGGATTTCAGCCTTGTATCAAGTCCGAATTATTCCTAGCTTTATATGACTATTATTTACATTGTAGTATTTTTGAACATCCTTTTGATTTTACTTAGATGCTTGGTGATTTTACCTGTGCTATTTACTAGTTATTGTCATCGGTAACCCAGCAACCGCAGGCAGGATAGATAGCAGGGCTTGCACTCCTGATTAACTGTGTGATTAAGTTACCTGCACCCGCTTTTCGCTGTATTGCGCCTAAGTGACCTAGTTTAATAATAGTCGTTCTTCGGTTAACTAAATTTCACATAAATCCACCGTATTTGTCACCTTTCCGGAGGACTGGACAACATCGGCCGCTTTGGCGGATTCCAGCGTGAACTGATTGGAAAATCCTGTTTGAGCAGTCAATCTACTAGATCATTTGGTGCGTTCCATGTGATACAATGGGTTCGGTGATTCGCTAGATTCAAATGTATTACTAATGAGTGGTTTGGTAGATTTATGAATGTAGATTGGACTCAATTGTGAAAAGTCAGAGCTGCTGCCGGATTCGAACCAGCGACAGAAACACCATGCATAAGCGCAACAAACAATCTGCTAGTTGAGCTATGAAGCCAATCCAGGAGCTCAGAAATTTCACATTTGGACTCGGTTACCCACCCGTCCCGCTATGTCATATGGAATCCACCAAACGATCCAGGGAACCGACTGTCCGGATAGGATTTCCAGAACAGTTTAGGTTGGAATCCACCAACGCTACTGTTGAGCATAAAAATTGTATTACTATTAAGCAGTTTGGTGGATTTATGGGATGGGTGGGTAGCAGAGTTCAAATGTGAAATTTCCGAGTTCCTGGCGTGGCTTCGTAGCTCAGCTGGTAGAGCGCTTGTTGCGTTTGGGCTTGGTGTTTCCATCGCTGGTTCGAATCCAGACGAAGCCCTAACTTTTCCCAGTTGGGTCTCATCTAAGATTTTACTGTGAACTTTCCGAGCTACCAGTGTGGCTTCACAGATCAAACCATAGGCTAAGTGGTACGTACGGATATGTTGTTTCTGTCGCCGGTTCGAATCCAGCCAAAGTTCACATTTTTCGCAGTTGGGTATCTTCCAAATGATCACATCCGCCATACCACCTATCAGTAACCGGATTACTAAACATTGTTAGACACGAAATGTATAACGCAATCAGTAGCAGCTCAGTCTGCAATAAACCATTGCATGGCACATCGCTGACGCTTTGATCAAGAAGATTCAGTTCACTCTTTTTAACTTACCAAATAACAGCGAATACATGCATTAATTCTCCAGCACAACACATCTTGGCAATGCCTATGCGATCAGTGAAACGCTCACTTTGCCTCTATAGGCTTTCCTTTCCACGTGACTTCCTGTGGTGAAATCGTGCTTCATCAGTTCGAATCTTGCATCCTACGCGGTCACCAGTGTTTAATTCATTCAATGTCAATAAACCGAGCGGGATAAACTTGTGCAGAATGGACTAAGGTGCGGACTGGTTGAATGAGCAGTACTCAACAAAGGGCACGTAGTCGAATCATGCCGACGTGTAAATAACACAAATTAATTGCTTTGTTCTGTATGGGTTCACAGAGTTTAACCAGTACACATGCAACAGAGCAGCGAATTGTGAGTGTGAGGCAGGCATTGTCGGATCCGATTGATCTATCTGACATTAACGGCACCCCCTCCCCATCCATTTGTTTGTTCGACGATGTAAGTGTGTAAACGTGTATATGCGATGGGCAACCACACAGCTCGTTCTCCATATTCGTTCGACTTAGGTAATTTAAAATAAATGAGATGAATCCGAATTAACAATTACTCTTTCCCCCGGGGCTGGATGCAAATATCAGACAGAGCATAAATTGTGGTAATTGTGAAGGGCAGATTCTGATTGATTGCTCGTTAACGCTCCAGATGAACAAAATTAACGTATACAGTCTGATTCGTATTTTCTCCATGAAAGGAAATTCTACAATGTTTAAATCACTATCGCAAACGTGTTCTCAACAGTATCCATTAGTGGAGAAACTCTAAACTGATTTGTTCACAAAATAATGAGCGATTAGTCAATACAATGCTGAAGGAAAATTAAACAAAGCTCTTCCATTCTGTTGAATAAGAATATATGCGTGATACAAGCAACAAAGTAACAAACAATGTAGAAACATCAACAGGTTGTCTTCTACTGCTCTTACAAATTCTGAGTCATGTGACCATTTACTGACCTCTATTGTTCATCTAACTTCTACACGGCTTCCAACTTCCGGAAAAATTACATGAATCGATCGGATGTTGAGAATGGTTGAATGTATCTATCCTCTAGACCACCTAAAGGTTTATGACTGACCCAACCTCCGATTGTAGAGAACGGACATCGTGGAGACGAATAAAAGTACATTTGGGCGGGACAAATATAACTTTAAGATAACAATTGACTCCGATCACCTTGGATAAGCGATTGCTCAGAAGCGATGATTAAGACTAACATTCATCAGGTCAAAGTGCCGAGTATGTTTCATTGTTATATTCTTGTCTTCACACATGAGGTTTGTTGGTAGTTGGAAATGGGAAAGACGAATTTATGTGGTAAACGAGAACTCCTAATAAACGTGATCACTGTTGCTTCAGGTCTAATAAAGAATACACTAGATTGATCTATGATGCATATTATGTATTATTGTATTGCATCGATATATATATAGGCTTCGATCTACCAAGAATCGTTCTGAATAGTGTGGATTCAAGGTATCTTTGTGCGTTATGTGTGAGTATTGTTTGAGATTTGTATGGAAGAGGCAATTCCGTTAGGTTCTTTTTGGAAGGAAATGTTCGAAACACCGGGATTCGGACAAACTATGCATCAAAACCGGCTCTGCACAATCACGATGCAATTCCGCTTTGGTGATAACATCAGTCGTGAGAGAAGTAAGCATGGTGATCGGATTACTCATATCCGAATCGTTTTCGAACAATTGGCTGTGAAATGTTGAACCGGTTACAATCCTCACTTCTTCCTCATGAACAACTAGCAATTAATTCTATTGAAAAACAGAACACAAGCCAGTACATTTATGCCGAACAAGCCGGACAACCACAGTGTTAAACTTTGAATGGTCGTGAATGATGAGGCGAAATATGTGTGTACCATGTTCTCGTACTTGAATACACAACACGGGGGATTTGTGAAACGTTCAGACTTTGGTATTTGATGTGGTGTTGCTTCTGCTGGATAGATTATTCGATAAGGATTACAACCTTATAGTTGATAACTTTTCATCAGTCCGGTTTTGGTAGGTGTGCACAGCCAACGGCGTGTAACACTTCCGGGGGGCGTTCCGCTTGAACTTCGACGAAGTTCCGTAAAGCGAGTAAACCAGCATCCTACTCTTTATGAAAGACCCTTCATTGGAACAGGTTGGATGAGCAACTTCTTAAAAAATATTAAGCGATGGAAACGAACTCTGTTGCTTTTTGTTCAACTTTACAGTAACGTGTGTGTGATTAATTCGTTGGTGGGAACTAACTAGTACTGTTTTGTTCTTCGGTGAGAATGACGGTGGAATTAGGTCAGTTGATAATAAGTTTTCGATGTATGGCAATCACTGTCTATATAGATGGTGGCCGACAGCTGGATGGTTGTACTGGATGAAGATATATGTTTATTAGTATACATTCTCAATGAGTATTGATCGACAAATTAATTACAGTTCCGAAATGACCATGTTTATGTAGGGCCATGTTTCTATGACCATTGAGTCGAGAGTACTAAATTCTGCCTACAAAACAGTCATTTTAGAATAACCCGTGAGTTGCTGTTTGAATTGAATAGTTTCACACCACTCGTATTATAAGAAGCAGAGG
Source organism: Paragonimus skrjabini miyazakii (assembly GCA_014338405.1). Taxonomy (NCBI): domain Eukaryota; kingdom Metazoa; phylum Platyhelminthes; class Trematoda; order Plagiorchiida; family Troglotrematidae; genus Paragonimus; species Paragonimus skrjabini miyazakii. The sequence continues at coordinate 224,345 of JTDE01000145.1, forward strand.
TCACGTAATAACCTTCCTATGCAGTAATCAAGCATTCAAAATTCCTTCAAGACTGCGAGAAGACAGACATTACGAGATAGAAGCATTTCGTTTATTCCCATCAGTCGATCGCATAAAACATTTAGTTATGTAGGTTTACGGCATGGCGACAAAACAACTAAATGAATAAACGTCACATGGGTGCAGTCAGGGCGGTGTAAACGGTTTTGATGCCAAGGCAACGAGATTGATTGCTTCAGCATCTTTCGCCAACAGAGGACGGGTGAGTGACGCTTGACTATCAGAGCCTTGGAGAACGCTAGCAACCTAGGGTTGTGATTGTTGTGATTGTTTCGGAATCGAATATGCCGGATTCCCGTTCAGGTATTGGTACGCTGAACCACGTTGGATCATTGTTTGCAATAGCCACCTGAGGATATGCTCCGCCTACCTATGTCGGTCCGTTCTTCCAACGTATGTGTCACCGCTATTGCAGGTGAAGAGCAGAGTTTTCTTAGAAAAAACAATCAGGATAGTGGAGACTAATCCTGCGGATGGAAAGTCACAAACGCAATTCCGCTACAGGATAAGTTCGATCAACGGCGGATTCCAACTTTCGACTTACACCGCAAATATTGTGTTCCCTGTGTAAAGAAGGTTGATAAAATCCTGGTTCTTCTGCACTGATTACAGATGAGTATTGGCCATTCATTTCATGCAATGAATTTCAACAAATTTGGCCGGATACCTATTCGCAAGCACAACGTTCCTCAAGAGTTTCTTTTCAGACTTTAGGCGACCGGTTGTGCACAAGTACCTTGCTCGATGAAAAACCGTCCGCACTGGACTGCCTTTGCAAACAACGGGCTCAACTGAAGAAAATTGTTATTATTTTTCACTTCATGTGACTTTCCGATCAACAGACCGACTAAACGTACCGTATAAACGTCCAGAAATAACGACATCTAAGAATAGTAGTGCATCGTCTAATTCTTGTTCATGTGTGTCAAACAGAGTTTGGTGAGTAGAGTTAAACTGATGTAAGCGAGTTATGAAATGAGCGGAATCAGTTAATAGTAAACTGTCATCGATATACCGTTTGTAAAACAAATACAATCCGATAGTCCATTCTCGACCATTCCGAAGAAAGTATCACTCAGTGTTGTACCCAATAGAGTACTGAGTCAACGTCAACTGTTTACGACTTTTTTGAGGAACTCACCGATATATTTAACAAAGAGTCATATAACTCAAAAGAATCCTACACAGAACGATAGCTGTCGGTTTTACGGATGGGACAATGGGTTGAACTAGCGTTTTCTGAGGCGCTGTTACTGACGCGTCACTCACCCGCCCTCCGTTGGCAAAAGATGCTGAAGCAATCAATCTCGTTGCCTTGGCATCAAAACCGTTTACACCGCCCTGACTGCACCCATGTGACGTTTATTCATTTAGTTGTTTTGTCGCCATGCCGTAAACCTACATAACTAAATGTTTTATGCAATCGACTGATGGGAATAAACGAAATGCTTCTATCTTGTAATGTGTTTTCCCGCCATCTTGAGGAATCGGATTTTTCATTCGAAATACATCTTTTTGTAACATGTCTGTTCCTGTGGCTTCACGGAACAGTTATGTGTTACATGACTAATTTATTTCGACAACGGAGAAACGAGAGGTAATGACAATGAAGACGACAAACATGATCACGAGGAGATATTAACTGGTGTTACATGAAGAAAGGGAAAATTCTAGTTAGCAATCGGGGCTCTGACGTGTGTGACATGTCGCAACATTTGAATTCCTTCTATTCACACCGGAACCCGGATCAGCGGATAGATCTGCTAACCGAGTTGGGTGGGTGAACGGGCATAACACACCACAGAAACTATGACCAGATTAGCTGGCTGTGGGTAGGGTAGGCGTGTGTGCGCACTTCTAATCCAATCACTCGCTCGGTTCAATCGTCTCACCGCTATACGATCGATAACACCAGGCTGCACACGCACGTCTCAAAGCTTGAGAGGTAGCGCAGGATTGTGAACCAGCATGCATCGATGATTGCGAATGGACAAATTAAAAATACATTCCCATCGCTGTTATAGCATTCTGCTGCAACATCTACAGATAGGAATACCTTAATTTGTAGATGATTATGCAAACAAAGGTTTTACTCGTAACTTTAATAAAAAATAGAGGTCCGATAATTCGTTCTTCAACAATCCCCGCTCAAATCATGAGCTTTCGGCTATACTGAAGTCTGGCTGGAACAAACCGATAGCGGTTATTGATGTGCCAAAGATGGGGCTTCTACATGAATCCATTCAGACAGAATATTACTCCTTTACTAACTACTGTCTGATAATTAATCGTTTCTGATAAACACCAAACGCAAAATAACTCATGTTTGTCCGCATCCGACAACCAAAGATCATGTATTCGGCTTTCCGGTATGGCCGAGACTTCCATCTTTCGGATACCCTGTATACAACGGACTTCAAAGTGCTGCATTCTTGACCGAGCCGACAGACACTCTTTTGTGGACTGTTTTTTACAAGTCGCAGAACATCATTGGCAGAACAGTCATCTGTTGATGTGCGCAGTCTACCATTTGTTTGCGGGTTATAAACAATGCCTGTTACAATAGACCTTTTCACCATGCTCCGAGCTGATTTACAGATGAATGAACGCGTATCCACGTGTTTTGTATTAAACTTCCTATTGGACTCCTACAAATTTTCTCTACAGGCCACACAAATGAAAACCGGTCCAATAATTTGCTCAACTATCAGACTGCCGGCGCTTCGTTCCTTTATTTACGTTCCCGCAAAGTGATAATTCGCCCAGACCAAGCCGAGTGCGGCTACTATCCAGCAAACTGAACTGAGAAAAGAGTGATCCAACATAACTCAACATGCTCACAGTCAAACAGACGGACACACAGAACGAACTAGTGCCCCAGAGGAAAACGTCCAACGTGTCTTCGGTGAAATGAAGGTTTCCGTTCAAAACCGTCATCAGTAATTTACACGTACATTCTTCACAGTTAATTTTCGATCAGTCACTGAGTGATTTGTAAACCTGTTTTGATCCTGAATGCAGCGTTTTATTAGTCATCGTTCGGAAAAAAAGTGGTCGTGGTGATACAATCCGTGAAGAGAGCGACTTGTTTTTAGTTTGTCCATTCGCAATCATCGATGCATACTGGTTCACAATCCTGCGCTACTCTCAAGCTTTGAGACGTGCGTGTGCAGCCTGGTGTTATCTATCGTGTAGAGTTGAAACGATTGAACCGAGCGAGTGATTGGATTAGAAGTGCGCACACACGCCTACCCTACCCACAGCCAGCTAATCTGGTCATAGTTTCTGTGGTGTGTTATGCCCGTTCACCCACCCAACTCGGTTGGCCGATCTGTCCGCTGATCCGGTCTCCGGTGCGAATAGAAGGAATTCAAATGTTGCGACATGTCACACACATCAGAGCCCCGATTGTTAATTAGAGTAAGTCCTATGGTTCAGGCTCCGGATTTTGCTGCTGGGTCCATGCTTCTGGCATGTGCTGTAGTTCAATCAGCCACTGTGTCTCTAATGCACCTGCGTAGTCATGCTTATCGTCTCCTACGCGTTCGTTGCACTGATTATCGACACGTCACTTGGTGCACGCTGTAAACGGCTGCCACCACCACCCGTATAGCACGTGCGTTTAAGGTGGCCGGCGTCCGAACCAACCATATGACCCTATGGCAAAAACGGTTGCGTCCACGCTCGCCTTACATGTAAATTGAACGAACGTTGTATTGACAGAAGCAGTGAACTGTTGTTTTCAACACTCATACAACACTGACCGAATTTAAAACAGCGACTTCATTAATACGGGATTTGTCCAACCACCTAGTAAGTTTGCGCACAAGTCATGCATGCATTTTTGCCTGATGGCTAAATTCATTTGATGCAATTGGAAGAAAAATGAAACTAGTGTCAAAGCTTAAATTATTCCCTATTCAATCTGAACATCTGGGGCACAAGTATCTGAAGTCAAACTAAAGAGGATCAATGATGGATCTCGAGCTTAACTATGTACACGAAACAGATTACAATTAATGGAAAGTGGACTAATTTAAAGCAAGTTTACAGCTAACCTGGACATTTGCTCTTGACTACACCCACATGTAATGCTACGGGGTCAAATCACTCAGATGTAATGGAGTGTGACATTGCAATAAGTTTGGAATAATGGTTGTCCAGTGGTCTGTAAAATAGACTTAAATGAATATTATAACAGGATTACTAACTACGATGTTATCTTCCTTTCCGAACTACAGGAGTTCGCAACCACTAATGGTAACAACTCAAAGGATTGGTCCGAAGTAGACAAACTGGAGGCCAGTATCAGACACGAGGTGATAACTCAGTGACATAACAACCAGCTGATACATACCGACCATCATTACAAGTGGACTGTAAGCTTTCCGATAGTCATTTAACCAGTCCGAGTTTTTAGATCAGTGATTATCGATTACCTTCAGCCGTTATACACCGTTTGTAACCAACGGGAGAGGCGGTTACTAGGCAGGAGATGAAGCTTCCATCATTGACCATTAGCTTACCATGTATTTTGACGCTTGGACTACTTCACCTTTAGATTAACTGTCGTCTTCACCGCTGGAAGCCAAACAGAGCATATATACCTATCGAGCGAGGAAGTTTACTGAGACATCCCTATCAAACACGGAAGCAGTAAAACTGTATTTATCGCGTAAACACTACGATCAGTCGCTACTACGAAAACAAAGTGCGTGCGTGACTGTTGCTTTTGAACGCCTTGAATAACGAATGTTATTTAACGATTTCTGGCTAAGGGATAAAAGTGAGCAAAATTTACGAAAAACGATAATGACCTACTAGAAAATGGTGACATGTGGTCAAAACTGATATTCATATGTTAGAATATGGTGGCTACTAGGTTAAACTTTGGTCCACGGACTGCAGAGCGATAAAAGAATGTGAAACTACCTAGAAAGGTTGAATGAAAACAACAAGTAACCAATCAGGAGACACCCCCACATGAATACAGTTTAAACAAATAAAGCTATAGTTGTTTCAGATGACTGCAAACAGAATAGAACAATGATCGACCATTACGTTCGCGTGACCAGCATAAAGTCAGCTTAATTTGAACCAGAACTGATATCAATCAAAATCTATGGCCTATTTTTATCTGTTTTGACGGACTACGCAACCCTGGCAATTCGACTATATAAACTACAAGCCAGGATATATGTCCGTTTACCAAGGATTCACCGAATAACTGTCCTCTTGAAGTTTCAGGCTCACGTTACTTCCAGGCACTTCACTGTTGACGCTGTATAGCTCTCGATAGCAAATTACTTTGTGTTCATTTAAATGAAAGACAAACGAAGATATGAGCATGGTGAAACTGGAAACCCAAGATAAACTGTGTTGCATGCGAAGTAGTTAATTTCCTCCGACGAACAGTGTGATGTACTTCAGAACAAACTCAGAATATTTACCAATAGAACAACCGTGTGATCAGTTTTGACCACTCTACAAAGTGTTACTAGTGTAGTCGCTTCTTCCAGTTACCTACAGACTGACATTTTAGCCTTACATTGGTACATGCGAAATGTAGCCGTATGATGTTGCATTCGGGCTGGTCAATGTTACACATGCATTTCTGAGCTAATCGTGTTTCCTGGCCGCGTTCTGATTGGTTGTGACTAACTATGAAGTCCTGAACGGTACGTGCATAATTTCTCTTCTTTGCTCTTAGATAAAGTTGCTCTTAAAGTATTATCGCTAGGACCGAAATGCTGTTGTCCTAGGAATAGACTTAGGCAGTTGCACTTAGAAACTCTTTTTGAAAATCTTTATGGTCAATTGAGTGATCTCCAACCATCATCAGCTGTTACTGTTGAGATGCGCAAAGTAACCCTAGTTCAGTCTTGTTATCAGTATCTGACTCGAAAATCAATGACTAAAAACCTACTGACTAGGGAACACTTGGCTTCATTGAAATCTCTAAGACAGAATGAGAATGTAATAATCTCCGGACCTGACAAAGGCGCTGGAATTATCCTCTTAGATAAAGCCGATTACTTGAATAAAATGAATGCATTATTGGAAGATAAAACCAAATTTGTTAGCGTGCAAAACGAGAAGAACAAAACGGCATTTATGGAGAAGTCACTAATAAAAACACTTAGATGTATGAAACAGAAGGACTTGTTAGATTCTGCAACTTCTGAAAGAATTAGACCAATAGGCACTGTAATTCCTAGATTCTATGGGTTACCCAAGGTACATAAAAAAGGTGCGCCACTACGACCGATTTTAGATATGTGTAATTCTCCGTACCACGCAATGGCAAAATGGCTTGCCACGTTGATAGAGCTACTTAGGAAAAAACTAGCCATTCCGAACATGATGGATTCCTTCGAATTTGTTGAAGTATTAAAGCAGCTGAATGTATTAGGTAAGCGTTTATTCTCGCTTGACGTCACATCTTTCCTCCTCAATATCCCACTCAATGAACCGACTGAGTTTCTCGGAGAGTATATTGAAAGTAATACTGGCAGCGTGGAAATACCAGTAGAGGGACTAAAGCAGCTACTTTATCGCAGCATGTACAATGTTCAGTTTAAGTTCTCCGGCAAGATATGCAGTCAAAAGGACGGGGTAGCAATGGGGTCACCACTAGGCCCATTGTTAGCTGATATCTTTATGGCAAAGCTAGACTGTAGTTCATTAGCTGATCAAATAAAATCAGTTACCCATTACAAACGTCATGTTGACGATATCATCTGTGTGGCAGATGAATCTAAAAACCTCAGAGAGATACGGACTCACTTCAACTCTGTGCATAAGAATCTTCACTTTAACCTAGAACCCGAATCACCAGCAGGTATAGCATTCCTAGACGTGTTTATTTCTCGTCGCGAGGATGACATGATACAACGGAAAGTGTATCATAAAGCAAGTTGGACGGGCCAGTATACAAACTGCAATACATATGTTCGAGCAATAGCATCGAAGGAGAAAGACAGTGTATGTTTAAAACATTCGTTGAAAATGGTCATCCCGAGCAATTAATTCGTAAAAGTATGCTAATAAGCGCCAAGATAGATTAACCACAAACTGCAGACAAAAGTCTGTGTATATTTCCTTGACCGTCACCAGGAAGCTTAATATATCAATCAGCAAAACGTATTTTGCACCTCAACTACGCGTCCAGTTTACTTCCACACCAGTATTGCGCTCCCAGTTTAAAAATATATTGCTTGTTCATGCCACCTCCTTTTGTGTTAACCGTTTCGTTTGTTCCTGTGGAACAAGCCACGTAGGCGATTATCCGAACGTATTCGGGAGCACCAACCGGCGTGGCTGACACGAGGATCGATGAGGCCCTGTTTGTCTGCAATCGCTACGCACTTGATCGAGCCAAACCATCTGATCAGTCAGACCGAATCGTTCAGGCCAATCTACCGAATATGTGGGATACAACCGAAACAGGTCATAAGTCGTATATTATCAATTGCAGAGGCCATCGCAATTCGTCTATACTCGCCACCACTGTGCACTCGAAAACAGCTAGTCAAAACGTTGAATCTTCCATGACCGTGTACGCAAACCCAAGATAGAATGATTGCATAGATGTGCCGTATCCCTCGCAAAGTTCGTACAACTCACGTGGTCAATGTTATGTAACTAAGTCTCATGACTCAAACCAGACAGAAACTGTTGACTGACATCTTTCGCCTCATTATTACGTTATTTACCACTCCCCCATCGAACCTATATAAATGTGTTGTATTTAGCCTGATAATGAAACACCGAGAATGAGTTTGTTCGCTACGCGTTTCTTCTCATGACTAAACCGGGCATATTCACAGTATTTTAATTAATTGTTTACACTTTTAGCTATTTTGACTATCGGCACACTTCAGTAGGTCAGTAAGGTTTGGGAGTGTCAATGTGTACTTGTTGTAAACCCTCCTAAACGATACGCTGGTTCGATCTCGGTATAGTGGTGCGCTCGATAAAATCGGATTCTCGTCCCGGTAAAAATTCACACGAAAATCTCGGTCCCGAATAGTACCGTGACTGTTCCTGTATTCGCTCCCAAGACAAGCCAAAAGACGTGTTCAAAATAAGAAACTTTGTTCCGCTACAAAACGGGGTGTCGCTGGGGCTACAAGTACAAGGTATTTATAGGGCACGCCATGATCACACATTCCCACCACATCATGAGAAAGAGTTAGGATCGCACATGGGCATAGCGGTATAAAAAGTCTCAACCGATTTTAACAGTTCCACTAGTTAAGACTGAGTCAAGTGGGTTTTTTCTTCTTTCTCACGACGGAGGCGCCCTGGGACAGTCACAGGGCGGGTGCCCTAACAGTACTCTGTGGCTTTGCTTAGATTCTGGCCTCAAGCGTCTATTAGTACTCTAATGTGTTATCGCTCAATACGTCTTACTACTCAGGAGACGGTAATTTGAAAAAGAATAGCAACAGTACTTCCGAATGGGGAAAACATATTGGTCTGATTTAAATCGCTTGATAAATGCTCTCCGAGAGGGTCGAAACGTTGCGAAACCGATAACTCTTTTGGTTTTTAACTCGTTGTGGCTTAACTAAGCAATTACTTAATAAAGAATAGTAATAACTGTTTTAGAACAATCAAGGTATCAACTATGGCATCAATGTTATCAAGGCCGTCCAAGCTAATCTCTGCGCACAAGCGCTGAAATCCTAGTGATCTCGTAATTGATTTGCGTTACATAAAGTTGAAGCTAGTGAATCTCGGTCAGCATACTTTTGACTAGAACTGCTAGTGCTTCTGTCTGCGCTTCGTTGGTCGCCAACTTTCTCTCCTTAACATTTTCTTGTGATCTGTACAGAAAACGTTTTTACTGGCTACGTGGAGGCGACTGCGATTAGCTTTGGTGAGCCATGTGCTCATACACCAAAATTCTGTATACTGAACAACATCAAGAGGCAGGTATGCAACCTGGTGCTTACTCGGTAAACTTGTCTGTGTTAATCAATATAGAGGAAATCAACCACGTGACGGTCAGTGGAGCACGGGAGAAAACTGCAACAGAAACAACGATGAAAAACAGAACTAGGAAGTCTCGAAAAATTCTTACAATGAAGAACTTAAAACGAAGTATAAACGCCGATTTGTAACTCACCAGCTAGACTTCTGTCAAATAAATAAATTCACATACTGACAACTTCAAAAATTACATTCCAAGATATAAATTCGAGACTAAGTTGTGTTTGAGTCAAATCAAAATAATTCGGGTTTTTCAAAACCCAGTAATTACACTTGACTAGCTCACTGTTTAATAGGATGCAGCCATTGTACTCTTTTTCTAGTTACATACAACAGAGTTGTGACGACAGTCACATCCATCTGGCACATGCTGTTGAAACTGGAGTTTCCTAAGCTCTCGAATTCGGTGTTACTTCGGATGTTTATGATGAGTTGAGTTGTTGAGGCAGGTCTTGATAGCACTTTCTAGGGCTCCTTTGAGGCGGCTCTTCATTCCTTGCTGTCGTAGTCAGTCGCTACACTTTTGGTTGACACGTGAGCCCCTCTGTCCAAAGCTCATAGCCAATAGATTTAAACAACTTTTCAACGAACAGAGCTGTCTTCGATAAATTCTCATTTTGAACTGGTATAATTATATATCAAATTAAGTAACGGCAAAGGAAGTTATTGATCAAGATTAGTACAAGGGCAAGGCGATAGGGTAAACCAAGCACGATTACGTGATGGTTATGCCCACAAACAAGGTAGGTTTTAGCAAGTCAGTGTTAACTGAGATGAGTTATAGGTGGACAGTATCAAATTGTCCCGTGGGTTGAGTGTACGTGTTTGGCCATGGTAATCTCAAGGTGTGAACCAAATGATTTTGAGCACAAATTCGGGGGGCGTAATCGGATTGCGACCACCTCGGCTAAAGAAAGCGTGCGCCACTTGATATTTCGTGACGCGGCGGCCGGGAAACGGTAGACAGTGCGAAACGCCCTCTCCGCGTCCGTGTTTTAGTCACTGCCAACCAAGTGAGTCAGAATGGATGAGTTGATGTTCTCTGTTGATACAGAGAGAAGCCATGTCGGTCAGTGTTCCTGAATACGCTCCGAAGAACGCCCAGTGTGCCACCAATGTGTGTTACGTTACTTGATTTAATATGTACTTGTGTTCTGGGCCAAGAACGCGGATGACACAAAGGTTGTTTATTCAACGAAGCAACACATGCGTTAAGCGTTTGAACAGGACCACAAACAAAAACAATCATTGGCATACAGTACTCGGCCCGGACCGTCTCGGTTTCACAGATGCCAATGCTCAAGTCCTTCACGTAACAAGGACCATTTTGGGCGATGCTGCAATCGGCTGTTTGTTCCTGCATTTTTGCATGTTAAGGTATATGTTCTGGACCATCTGGTGAATAACAGTGGTGTGGACAATATATTACGATTGCTCTTCCTCACTACACTCCTCCACACGCAAAAATTGATCCTGCTACAGCAAAAGCCGTTCAGATTCTCTTCTTTCTCTCGACGATCTGCGTACCGGCCTTGGGGAAGTCGAAGCTCCTGGTGTGCATTCTCTTCTGATCGGGGTGGCACATCATTTACAAAGCTGGCTTCCACGCGCTCGATATTGAATTTTCTCATTCTTAATCAGATACACTGGGCCAC
>JTDE01000145.1:237961-253367 GCA_014338405.1 Paragonimus skrjabini miyazakii
TTGATTTATATCCTAGCCCGAACTGCCATTTTATCCGCCGCCCTTATTATCGGATCATTCTTCTCGGACATTAAACAATCAGCAAAACGTTTATTTACATAATATCTTTACTCGCCCTGCTGACGAAATCTTCGCCAGTGTCCACGTCTTGCGCATCTGTTAAAGACGTCGCCACAGTTCTCCTCCCTCCTCATCTTCAATGCTGCCACTTCTTGAGTCAGTTTTTCCACTGCGTTCGGCAAGGCATTCAGTTCATTTGGTTCATTTGTCATTAACTCACTGACTGTCGGGGAGTTTTCTGCCAGTATTTGTCGAGCCGCATCAGTTAGCTGTTCCAACGTCATTGGATGTGTGATGAGAGCCGCCCTGAGCTGATCCCGCACTGTTGATGGCATTCCGTCCAAGAACTGGTCCATCAGCATGCGCTGTTTTGAGTCATCATCCTCTATTCCTGGTCACAACTTGTTTGTGCCAAGAACGCTCATCTTCACTACACTTCTACCAGACTAAGATGATAACTTACCGAAAACAGTTCTGTTTGCTGAAAATTTGTTTTACATGATTTCTGAGGGGATTTTGAATTGTTTAAAAAATATCAACGAGCAACAGTTGCCAAAGCTTTTGGTCCTATATCAGGTCATGTTTGATAGATGCTTTGACAGCTCATCAATTTGAAATGAATTTGTTTGTCAACTGATAAGTGTTTCCATTGTCATCTAAGTAACACCTAAAAAAGTGAATATCTCTACTCCCTCTGAACAAGCAAGCTAGCTTGATTCACCCTGCCGCTTATCAACACAGCTTCAGCAATTCTGACTATTACCTTGATTTCGATTTGGACGAAAGATCTAGTCATGTATCATTGGTTAGAGTTAACAAAACAGTCATTTTGTCCTCTTCCAAGGCAGTCGACACAGTCTGAGCATTACTCACAAGCGAAAGTGGTTGAGCGTTCATATATGATGTTTCCAACGTGTCCAATATGAGGTCAATGGCACAGTGGACAACACGGTTGCCTCACGAAAGCGTGGCCGGAGTTCTACTCCTGGCCGTGGAAGGGATATGCATTGCTGTCGGGCTCTGACAAGAGCGGAACTCGAGTTTAGTGCTTCTTTTCTAAAGGGGCCGACTGAAACATCTACGAGAATGCGAAAATCGAGATTACTTGCGAGTAATGTTCATCTTTTAACAGCCTCATTTATTAACTGTCAACGAAAGAAAACAGAGTATTTCGGTGTTTACGCTGGAAACGTGGGCACGTCAGTTGTCTGTTATGCATACGTACAGAAAAAAGCAAGCTTTTGTCTGAATCTGTCAAACTCGAAGTAGTAATTAGCCTAATTGAGTCTAACCTGGGATAATTGTTCTCTTCACAGATTCTTGTTATACAGTAACCTTATGGCTCATTTATGTAAAGATTTCGGAGTGTCTGGCGTAACGGTTAGGGAAGCACGAATAAGGATTCACAATTTATCATCATACCTTTCGTGCAAAAGTGAGACAAGTTTTGCCAAAAGATAATAGATCCAGAGGCTATAGACTGAATTCAGTGTAACTGGGACAAAAATGATAAAACAACTTCACCTACCGAGATGAACGGCGATCTGTCCTACTGTTTTGTGTGTGTAGGCTATAAGTAGGCGTACGTCTATGCGGACTTGATTTTTTGCACGACTCGGTACCCCTGTGTCCCTGGAATCTTGCTTCTGCTGGTGGACCTCTGAATGGAGACGATTGCCCTCTCCTGATTGAATAATCGTCTCAACGACAGCATATTCTGGCTCACTTGTTCCCATGGATTCCGAACAGTTGCATTTACCTATCAACTAGTGGTTGATCATTTCCTCGTAAAATCGAACTTTTGTCGTAGCAGAGTTTGTGGATCAATGGTTTATTTTGTGCGAAGTCAGATAAGCGACCTACAGTAAACTGTTCACTTTACGATTGAGTTTTAAGAAGTGGTAAATAATTAACCAACTTATTCAGTTAACGGATGTCATAGACACCATACCCATTTCCATGTTCAAAGATCACATTTGGTTTACTCATAACTTTGATCAGCAGTGATTAACGACACAAAAACTGTGTGCCAGAGGTTGTTAGCGTAATTTGACGTGCTAATGCCACTTTGACTACGCCATTGTTTGCAAGCTTTGTGTGAGACAGCAACATTTTACATATGGTCACATTTCACTGCCAGGTGAGCCGGGTTACACCCTTGACAAAGCTGTTCCAGGCACTAATGGATCGCTTGTGCTAAATCCAAATTGGAAAACATTGAGGTACACATTATATTCACTAGGTGTATAGGACCTTCAGTTCGGTGTGCTCGTTTCTTTGAATATCGTATACGTGGGGTGTATCTTCAGCGGTGATACCGTGACAAGCAGTCTGAAGCATCATTACTGTATTCTACTGTTATATAACAATTTGTCACCGGGTATAGTAGTACAAATGTAGTGAAGAGGAACAACCGCACTATACTACTCACAACTTTACTATTCAGTAGTGAGGCAGGAGCATGGATTTTGATAATGAAGTAACCGCGGGAAAAATACAAGAAGAATCATCGCAATGCAACATGACATAAAATAGTGCTCGGCACATACAGGAACTGAGCATTGAGGTCCGTTGCAACCGTGACGACCTGGGACCAGAGATGTACACAGATGAGCAGAATCGTTTGCTGTAATGTTAAAACGCATAACCCATATGTTGGTAACCTGAATAACTAACCTTTGTGACATCCGTCTTCTTGGTTCACAGCAGAAAGTATAATCTCGTTGCAAACTCTAAACTGAAATGCACACTCATCAATATAGTAGATGACTACAGAAAAGCTGTTGCTTGGACTGACAAGACTGGAATTTACCGGACCGATTTTCACCACGCGGCCTTCAGATCGGTTATCTAAACCATGGACAATCGAACGGATAACCCTCACTCCTGTGATCATCACATGTGAAACCATTAATCTTTGCCCATATACTTTTATTCTTCAACTAGAACTGTTCGTCTATTCGGTGACCGATTTTTACACATTTGGCTTTCTGAATTCTCTGAAAATACCAGTATATAGGAACCTTGGCGATGACTGTTCCGTTTAATCTGGTAGATGTCTACTTAATAAAGCATGTTTTTGTCCGCAATTGTGTTAGCACTGTGGGGTCCTGGAATATTATTGTCTATTCCAGACTGTTTTTCAAACGTTCCCTCCTTTACAATGTCCCACGGAACATTTTCGTTCGATAATTCTGATGCTGTCTTCATCGCCACTCTGAGTGAAAATATATTTCAATTGTCTATAGTGGTGAATATTAAACAATGTCAAGAAATTGACAGCCTGCTTGCTTGGAATTCTCCTTTTTTCATTCTTGTTGCTGCAGTTTGTTTTTTCGTTAAAAGTGTGTGCACCTTGCCGTTCGCAATGAAAGGCATAGTATTATTATTATTTCGTCATTTACCGTCAGCTTAGCGTGTTATTTTGAAAGGGATTTGAAAAACTGTGGCAATTCTGATAATTCTCCTGAAATTCAGCGGTGGTGTTTTCATATAACGAAAAATTAACTGTTGTGTACACTTCAGTCAGTAAGAACGATAACACACAGGAACCGATATAACATTAACATGAGCAAAGTAGTACGTCTCCACACTCTTAATGACACAAGCGCGTTGGGCGCAACAATGTACCTTCATCTCGTAACGAGTACTTTTTTCGGGCAATTATACATAGATGAGCTGTATTTGACGTTTACTTTCAACTACTTGGACGCTGTATTACAGCAAACTTACTAACCACCCTTATCGTAGCACTTACTGTTTAAAGACCAAGCTGTACACAAAATGAACGCATGCCATCTGTGATCTTCTTATATCCTCTAACATGTGATGGGATTAATTTGGGACATACTTCAAAACATACAAACAAGTATATCACGTCAAATATAACCATACATAAGCTAGTGCGTAGCGTTATTTATTTTTAGGACAGACGAGGCTTCTATTGGATGTGCACTTTGCAGACAGTAATATTCAAACACGACCACTAGTAAACGTCACTCCGAGAAAGAGGCTTGGATGATAGATTACAAACTCATTCGTTTAATAGATGCTCTATACTCAGTCGCAAATATTTTGATATTCGTTCCGATGACAACTAAATATTTGAATAGAACAGACAAAAGACTGACATTACACGATTTATACTGGGGAAGATTTCGTTGCATCTCTACTGGTGTTTACTGCAGTCAAGTTAAAATGTACAAAATTCCAAACCACATGACAGTCACAAAAGGTCAAAGTTCAAAACCCCGAAAGGAGCCAGCGTCATCAATTGCCAAACATCACTTGATGACGCAACATGTGATTGACCCATCAAAGTCATTTCGTGTTCTGTTCTCGACTCGAAACAAACGTTTGTTACGATATGCCGAGGCGATTGCTATCAGACACCATCACCCCATTTTGTGTTTGTGACGTTAATGCTGCTGTGGTAGCAACTGAACTGGTTTTGAACTTTGACCTTTTGTGATTGTCATGTGGTTTAGAATTTTGTACATTTTAACTTGACTGAAGTAAACACCAGTAGAGATGCAGCGAAATCTGCTCGAGCATAAATCGTGAATGTCAGTCTTTGTCTGCTCTATTCAGATTTTCAACGGAAAATGATTGTTTCAAAATAAATATTTACTAGCTATCTTTAAAACGACGATATGCGATTTGAAGTGGATCGAGGAGTAATTGACTGATGCGTTGTCACCTCAGTTGCTCGTGGATATGACCGATATTGGCACCACTGGTCTCAAAACGGATAAAGTGATCTGCAGCGCTCAGCCTATACAGATCGGTTGTCTACGTAACGATCACTGACTTTAGTCAGACATGTTACATTTTTGTGTACTTCCACCAGGGGGATATCGATTCGCCCAGAATGATTTGTGTCGTTCACACGACCTGTGATAAATACGTACCATTTATTCAAATGCTATTCCTCACTCAACAGCGCACGTGCGCATCATTAATTCGATTGAAATCTCTCCCTTCTCCACTGAGCCCGGTAAGCTGATGTACAGAAGACTTACTGATTAGACTTAGTTTTTTTACCTGGAAATTTGATGAAAAAGTAAGCTTTTGGAAATTCCAGAATGGGCTACTGGATGGAAGTTTGTGGTTTCTAACATTGTGAAAAGATGTAATGAGAGATACGGACTAACGTAATAGTCGCTTGATCGAAGAACTAACACTTGTTTCTTAGTTAGCTTTGAAGCACTGACCATGGTTAAACAACTGAGCAACCAGTAAATAACTGAATAACTCGGCTGACCACCTCGTATTCAGGACAAAGAAAGGCACAGTTGATAAGCTTTATCAAGATCGAAATTCAAGCCTAGTGCTTCCATTCGAAGTAGGCTAGCCGAAGAACTTGTCTGAATGCGAAGGCTATAAACAAGTGTGAATAGTGTTCAATTGAAAATGACCTGAATCCACGGGCTTTC
The DNA here is from genome assembly GCA_014338405.1 of Paragonimus skrjabini miyazakii. NCBI lineage: Eukaryota > Metazoa > Platyhelminthes > Trematoda > Plagiorchiida > Troglotrematidae > Paragonimus > Paragonimus skrjabini miyazakii. Next base: position 243,457 of record JTDE01000145.1, read on the forward strand.
AACATTTAGTTTAACATTACCCAGTCAGTTCATTGAAGTCAATGGTTTCAACCGATCTGGTAAGTTTTGATCACCGGGTTATCGAGTGGAACGAACAGATCAATTTTGTTTATTTTTCTGTCAAAACAGTTATCAATATAGAACAAATGTCAGTTAGGTTCTTCAAGAACCGTAAAAACAATAGAAACTATAGAATCATGAATCAAGTTGTGTCTAGTCAGCGCCGACTGAGAGTTATTATCCACTGTTGCACATATCTGACCTATGCGTGCAGAACGGTGTATACCAGTCTGTTCATTCTTGCTCAGTGACTTATGTCATCCAAGGTATTTGGACTCTTGACGTTGCTAACACACCGACCTTTATCTGTACCTGCTTTTCAAGTCGAGTCAACAAAGCCGGGTGACAACAGTGTTGAATAAGTGGTAATTACGTGTACACTGTTCAGTTTCGGGCTGCCTAATACGAAGTAGCGTCCCCAGATTAGACACCTACTCATAGATGGACCAGAAAGTTTTGCTACACTGATGTCACCGTTGTGAGTGGTAATGTTGTTGAAAACCGCAGTTAGGCAAGCACACAAAAAGAATGGTTCACTTCAGGTCTCATTTCTCCTGACTTGTCTTCAATGAAATGAAATTATCGGGTCTCAACCAATGGGAGAAGTTCCTGTACGTGCTGTCTGTGCCTTCCTGGAAAGGTCAGTTGGTGTACCAACACAAATCGTACGTAAAGCAGGTTAAATTTTACCAGACGAGGAGAATTAGTGAAGGATTTAGAACCCATTCACAAACGAACTATAGTGTGAAATGAACATTGCCAACTGTGGTTTAGTATTACGCACAAGTAATCAACAAAATAAATTAGTATCTTGCAATATAACATTTAGTATGTCAAGTATGAATAGACACCGTTTAGTGATAAAATCAAACGATTAGCTTGTTTCCATGTTGACCCCCTCACACACAGTTATCCAGATGCCTAAGAGGTTTCCGTCCAAACGTTCATCAAGCGTCTAATGGCGGTCTTAATTTGTGTGTCGGATTTACACTGTGAGTTGATACAACAACCCTGGGAAAGGTAACATTCGGTTACAAACTCAGAGACCACGCGGTTAATTGCCTACCTCCCAGTCAAACGAACCAGTCAAAAACCTTACCTGTTAGCCAAATCATCCAGGAATCCAATAGGCAATCAAATACTCGTCTTATTGAGACAAAAGAAGACATAAGCTATGAGTCGACAGCTACTTGCTGTGGTTTAATCAATTACAACCTACAAACTAACCCCTGCCCTTCAATTGCCATATACCTTTTGGTGACTGGTCGTATTGAACATCCATTGAAGCGCTCCATATTGATCCTGACAGCTCACCCTTCATCGTACAAAAGTAACTAACACGGATGTTGAAATTACCCCGGTCGAGGTTACAGAAGCACAAAACCTACGACGAATTTGGCTTGATCTCATTTTGTTAAACTTACAACACAAGTTAAGTTTGCATATTTTGTGATTGACACAAAATCACAAAGTCACCTGGTCATCTGATAACCTGTCTTTCGATATACTTTTTAAAAATGTGTCACAATGAAAAGCGCCGACGAGCTCTGTGTTTAAAATACTCCTCTGTTTCAAAAACCTCTCAACCAACTTCGCTTATGAAATGGACTTTGGCCTGTGTGTTCTATTCATCAATTACTCAGCCTTGTTCCAAAATTCCTTTGCTTGTGTTGTTGTGTGTGTAGATAGGTATCACTGTGTGTTTGCGTCCATCACAACATCTCTCAGGTATTGCTGTATCAACCTCCTCAACTCATCCCACAAATCTGATTGACCACTCAATAGTTTTGCTGACAATTAGGCTGTTGAGCACGTCACTTCTGAGCTCATTTTCTTGTTACAATACCTCAGTCAGATAGATTGTCTTCGTTTTGATATGTGGAGCTAAATTTCGGACAATCATTATGTAAGCCCGTTTGTTGGAACAAAATAAACTTTGTTCTGCTGATGCTTTGTAGATTAAAGCAATTGTTGCATGTTCTGCATGAACATACTGACAGACTGCTGCAAGCATCGATTTATTCTGCCCATAACGACGTATGACGGATAGTCGAAGGTTTTGATTGCGAAGAACGAAACATCATTCACATTTCGTGGTAGCTTAACTATGTTGTTCGTCCACCTAAATTCGATCACTAACAGCGTATATTGCCTCTCCATAGTCAGTCAGATTCACAGTTGACTTTATCAAGAGTACCGTTGAATTACGTAGGCGGATCAGTTAATTTCCACCGGTTCCAGTTTTATTTCGTAAAGAGCTGAGTGGGTTCAGTGACTGCTGCTCGCACATTTCGTTAGCATTTGCACCGAATGCTAGAACATATCGAACCCAATAGGATGGAAAAACCGAAACGTCTAGCTCGCCCGTCAAGCCCTCACAGATGGAGGCCGTTTATATAGCCCTTCGTTCTACACGGCTGTCACCTTCACGTACTTCTACGGCAGACTGCACCAGGAATAAAGGGATTGATATTATTTGCAAGTAGTGGCAAAACCAGCCACCGAAAAAGTTACAACAATCAGACAAACAAGGAGGATTATCCCAGCGAAGCGCCTGAAGGTAACGGATGGGAAATTTACGTTCACAACTCTCACGAGAAGATGAATCAAACACTCCACCTTATCCGTATTTGTCAGAAGAAAGAATAATGTAAAAAACCAGGAGTGCTTGACCCACAGATCAATCAGGCGGAGATGGTGACATACACCATCTTTCCTTTCGGGGTCAGTTCGGATAACCAATGCCTACAAAGAGTTGTTTTGTATTGTCGTTGTTCTGAACGGTCGTCAGACTAGATATCGACAATTCATACTAGTGAACACAAACGGCGACAACATTTGGATCAGGAGCGGCTATTTGTTAGTGAGCACTGTGACAGTCAGCTTGAAGTCGTCATTCAGGCTTCTCTGTCACGAGCCTGAAAGTTTGTAACAAAGCTGAACTAATCCCCTCAGGTTCGTCTGGTTTGATTTGATTAGCTGTATACTTGGGAATTCAAATGGAACTGTCCGGAAAGGAAGAGGTCCGTTTTAATAACCATAAACCAGTCTAGAAGTCGGTTCATAAGCACGTGAAATGTTCACCGAAAGTTTGTATCAGGAAACCGAGAATCTGTAATGACGGATGAGTTGGAAACAGTTCTACTGACTATAATCCAAAGAAATTCGCAAGCTGCTATTCAGAAGACTGGGAAATGACTTACTGTACTTGACAAATCCGCGAAACGGGTGAGACGCAACAGTAGATTCCATCCTTTTTACCGTTCCCCATGGTGTCGTTTGAAAGGGTGAAGACTGTCTGGGACCATGTGTAGTGGTATAATTTTTCGAATGAAGTTATGTTTCACACACACGGCGGATGAAAATACACACTGATGTCTACTGCACACAAAGTAGTCCGTACATGTTGATGAAGAGACGCTATTGTTTCAACTCGAAAGTTGTGTGATTTTTGCAAACAACACAACAGTATTCAGGCCGTATTTATTTCATGGAACAATGAACACTTCCGTGGATCTAGATAATTTATCAAGATTCCTAAAGCAATAACTGACGTCCTCAGACAATGAAACACAATCAAGTCTACTTTGAATACGGCGCAATTTCGGTGTGGTTCGTGCCTGAATGAATATTTTCTTGGCCGAGCTAGTAGAACGGGTAGGCCGATCACGTCGTTGATAATGTCTGCTGATGTGACACCTCAGACTCCCTTTCTGGGATTAAGTGAAATTTATCACTCGCGTGTCACCGCTATGGACAGTGGGAGAACGCTGGGAAAACGTTCAGACAGTCTAACGAAAACTTCTTTTTCAGTATGCTAGCAATATGTAAGCAAATTTCTTCAAGAGAGTGCAAAAATGCTTCTGGTTAACTGGAGAATTCCGAAAAAAGTATTTCACGCTTCGGTAAGCTTCCATTCAAGCGAACAAAATGCAGTCTTGCTGGGGCTTAACAATATGCTCATCATGTTTTGAATAACGGAAGCGTTGTCAAATAATGCATCTGGTACCGTTTAAACGGAAGGTTATATTACACTAATGTCATTCAACTAATGATTAAAAACCATAGATTTTGTACTGGTGATGAAACGCGTCTTTACTCTATCCGGTTAAGCATTTGTTTTTATGGATTATGTAGTCAGCTAACATTTAAACCTCGGAAAAGATTCACGGTGAAAATGAGAAAAATTACCATTTTGGCTAGTTGGTGGCCAGCGATGCCGTATGCATTAACAGGTTAAACTTAAACAATGTATCATTATAGCATGCCCGTTGGGACGCCCTGCCTACGTGAAACATTTTTGTTAAACTTTAACTGGGAATCTGTGTAGCGAGTGAATGACACTCGGGTACAAAGCGGAGTTTTTAAGAATTCACAAACATCTAATCAAACGACCCATCCAAGTTGTCATCTGACTGAAACTGAGTTGTCATGCTTTGAATAATGACCGTTAAGATGTATTCTTGCATGCAGTGCAATTAGAACAAGACCAATTCCATTTAGGGTCATTGTCCAGATATGTGATCGCAATAAGTTGCGAGTTTGTCTGGCTGGCGTGGTGTTAAATAGGCGCAGTCATTTTGACTATCCTTGTCGCTAGAAATGTATAATTACTGCTGAGCAAGAGAGTGGCTGGCAGAGAAAGAGTCTATGAAAATGTGATGGCTGCAATCAATTGTGAGGGAGGTTTGATTTGTGAAAACGTACAACTTTTCATACCGGCTGTGGTCAGCACTAAATAATCTCTGGAAATCCGGCGCTATTATTCCCAATTAAAGTCTTTACATTGGATCGCAAGTCAATTCACAATGCACCCATGGATGTAAAAGTTGGGTCAGACCTCTCCAAGTTTGTTCGCCAACCGTGGAATCCACCGTTTTTGTGCCTCAAGGTAACCGATGGGTCATTAGTTCACCTTATTTGATAACTTTGATCACTGCACCATAGGCATCCTAGAATTATCCACTGAAATCTAGTGCATTTACTACGAACCTCTAACGGTGACCAACCCAGGTCATCTGCATCTTGAACCACTCTCAATCCTATACACAGTGTTCTTATAGATGTCAAGAACTGACAAAAAGGATGTAATGTGGATGCACGTGCAAAGTGATTATTATTATTTGTTGTTGTTGTCGTTGTTAGTAGTAGTAGTAGTATTCACGATCGTTTGTCTTCTCTGCTGAACGCCAATTTTGGATTATAACTCCCAGGTCCTTATCCCTTATGCAGCAGTAAATTCATGGAGATTTCTTTCCATGTTTTATTACTTCATTTGACGCATGTTTTAATACACAACCCAAGTCACGGTTTCAGAGTTCCCTTGAACATAACTTTGAATTGCGGCTGTCTTCGTTGTGATTTGTGACTACAGAAATCCGGTCACGACTGACTAGATCATGGGTTTCAGGATTATTAAGTTTTCTTAGTGTTTCTAACATGGGATCCTAGCTCTAGTACTTCAGAGAACGCAGTTCCCTTGTATAAAGTAGGTGGATGCACTGGTTATTTCCTGCGTCGGGAATAGATGACTGATTACTGTAATGAACTGCAGTTTCTGTGAGGTATCACTTACAAACGTTTGCTACTGCTCAATTAAGTGTGAATGCGTATAGGACGGCTAATTGGGGGAATTGTTCTTTAATTTTCAACGCTGAGTAATTAATCGACCTTGTTTTTGGAACGATAGCTGGTAACTCAGTTTTTCAAGATAACTGATTTGGTTGTTTTTCATTCCTGTCCAGCATGAGAAATTACTGCCATTTAATCGATCATCCAGTGTAGTGAACACAATAATTCGACAATACTCGAACAACCTTTTCAGATTTCTTCTATAAACCTTCAATTTTTGGTAATCCAGTGTTTGCGTAATTCACCGTTCCACATTTAGGTAGACTGTCAAATGGGTTCACTCCTTGAGTATACTATTGTTCAATCACTGACATCAACGCTTTCGTGAAAATCTTATGGAAGTGAATACCTCATTTTCGGGGCATTGTGTTACCCAATTTGTTTGTCAACGTAGCAATTTAAGTGCATCATATTGCCATAATATCAACTTTCATTCAAACAAAAACGTGATCAAAGATTTGGGTGTAGTCATTTTGGATGGTTTAACAATGGTTGAAAAATGTATGCTCTCCTTTAAAAGTGAGCGTGATCAAAACGCCTATCTCATCGGTCACAGACATACTGCTTATTCATTGGGTCTCCAAACATGGTCTTCGACTCGTCTAAAATAATCTGACAATTTTGACGATAATATTGTAGCGAAAAGTCGTCCAATAAAGCATAATCTTTAGTGTCCAACTCGCTGTTCGCCATGATACGCGCGCGCTCGCGTTTATGAATCAAAATTCCGGTCCACAACATCCTCGGTTTCTGCTCACACATCCCGTGCACTTCTGCCCGGTTTGTGTACGACGAACGCCTTCTGTCGGGGAGTTTCCGCCTGCCATTCTTCGTCCGTTTGTCTGATCTCGTTGAGGGATGGCTCATCCGGTCGCCCGTGTTGTCCGAGATCCGACTGCTGTCAGCTTCCGGATGTGCCTTGCCACCGCGTTGAGGTATTCCGCCATGTGTTGGAATACTCGCATCTCCGTTTCAATAATCCACTAGAATATCGGTACCAAGTTTTGAATGATATTGTGACTAACGCGAGATGTGTTGCACCCTTATGAACATGCGATGGCGATACATTCACTAGTTCAGATTAGATAATGCAATCTGGTGATATCATTGGACTTTCACTAACGAGGATTTGTGTGACCATCTGGTAAAAACCGGTCATTCGTCCAGCTCTCATTATTTATAACGACCAACAGTTCACTCGACTCAAAAACAGTTCCATTGCACATTGCGTGTTGATCGACGTGTATCGAAAATTGTGCGATGAATATCGAAGACGAGGCACACGTAAACAAGTGTGTATCGGGTAAAAAGTAGACTGCTACAGCCGGTGACACAATTATAACTTTTCCTAGTATGAAGAAAACAAACAGATGGACTATACTACTGGTAAGTTAGTAACTTAGAGCGATTGCCGAAGTAGTTAACAAAGTACTTCTAAGAAGCTTAGAAGAGTATTTAAATAAGAGATTATGGTTCATGCATAAGTTATCTGCACTGATCTACCTTCTAACTTGACTGTTTTATATACCTAGTGAATGTTGTTTGATGCTATTGCGCTAGAACGTACTAACATTCGTGTAACTTCTCTTATGAGGTTTGAAGCCTCCTGGATAGCTCAAGTTGTTGCATAATCACTCCTTGGGTAAGATGTTTTGACTTCAGCAGTTAGATAAGATGGAAGTTCGAACCTTCCTGAAGAATTTCAAGAAAATATCTGGTAATAAGGTCGACCACACGAAACTATTAGACCCCTAGGAGCACTTTAAATGCGAGACTGAGACCACTGGAAGCAGCTACAAGAGGATCCACGATACTAAAATATGCCGCCATGATGAAGACCCTGACTGCTTGGTTCAGCTACTCCGTTGACAGCTTCGAAACAGTGCGGATGTCCTAGAGGTCCGGACTAGTACTAGAGGTAATACCATCGTCTATGTTGTCCCACTGTGAGCGGCGTTGTTACGAGCTCTGTCGGAGTCGGACAAGTTCGTGTAAGCATGGTGTACGTGGAAGTTACTCATCGGTTAAAAATAAACAATATGGTGCATGAATTTGTTTAGCACTAACATGTGTAAATATGAGATTATGCTGAATTTGCATAGTGATATATATGAACTAATATATTTGTTCTACATAAAAAATAGTGGACGCATACGAAATAAGTATTATATCTAATACATACAACATACCTTATGATAACTGAACTCACGCACGATACATAATTACGTAATGCAATATAGTGTGTCTGAACTTACCATAGTTTCTTTAACCGGGGCTTTGGGATACCGTTTACCATTTAACCATGTACCAGTGGCGAGTACAAGTCCACTTTAGTGAATATCTTAATCGTACGATGATCCTGTTTCCGATCTGATCTGAGTTGCAGGGCGGCCTCAGAAAAACGCTCAATTTGGTTGCATGTTTCATTATCTCGTTTAAAATACAATACTTTTGATAGTTCTTGAATACAATCAAAACTACCATTATCACCAAACTACCCAAAGAATAAACGAACTTATTGAATAAGTATCTACCTGAAAAATTAATGGGTAATTTAGCTAAGATTTCGTAGGCGTGCTGCTTGACTTTGTAATTCAGCTGGTAGAACTTAACCAGCTTACGTTGTACACCGTTCAAAAATGCAACCGAGTATGGAGGCAAATACTGTAATCTGTACTAACAAATTTCACTCTTAAATTCCATATAGGGTGGTAACTTTTACTTTCCTTGTCAACATGAGTGATTAATTGTACGGGCCTCTGGTTCCTTCGATAATAATAATAGTAATAATAATAATAATAATAATAATAATAATAATAATAATAATATTAATAATAATAATAATAATAATAATGTCTTCATTAGCTAAATACAACTTAGCAGTATGGATTGAGATGTATAACAGAAGAAACAGGAAACAAATGGAACTGTAAAGCAAGAAGAAAAAGTGCGATCCCGGTTATGACTGCAAACTTTAAACATTACGGACTTTAATATGTCCACAACTTGATCCTAGAAAAACTCAAACTGAAATTGCAGGAATCAGTAAACTTGTTGAGCGACATTTTTATTCGGTTGGTTTAAGTTGAGCATCACTCACAACTAATAGTAGTTGTATTTCCGCCGACCTTGCAGTCAACCCTACCGGAAATTTACACAAGCCAATTTATATAAACTAAAATTCACTAATAATTAAAACTCTAGAATACAATAGTGTAGCGAACAACCTCGTTTTCAGTTATTCGTCATCAGGCTAATTACATAACATATGCATGAAGCAGAGTTGTCAGGGCGAAACGGACGCAAACAAACAGCAAGTTCAAGTGAGGTCAGACACGTTAAAGACACACAGAAACAACGTTTTGATACGATTACGTCACTATTATGACGCCACTGGACCCATGACGGTTTGATCGGTAGTGGTGTGGGTGGTTGACCATGGCAATTTCAACGTCTGAACAAAGCGCTTTTGTGCGCACAAGGGTGGATTTCTTAATCAAATTCCAATCGACTCAGTTGTGGCTAAAATTCAGCATCTGACAGCTTTTGAGTGATTGGTGTTTACTCTGTAAATCGGATGAAAACAGGAGTCCAGGTTGACAGTATGATGTGTATCAACGAGGTGTGATCTTGGTGACTCCGCTGCTGATCCAGGCTGGATGATGCTCACGGATAAGTTCAGATAAACGCCTGGTCGTTCGACCCACGTAACTAGTTCCACAGGAACAAGTAAATGAGTATACATAAAAACATTGCTCAACAAGTTAACTGGTTCTGTTATTTCAACTTGCATGGGGTTCTAATCGTGGGGTCATCGACTGGAGTTAACGGGACAGTTGCTGTGTCTCATGTCGGGGTGATCGGGCAATCAGAACATTACTCACAGGTGAATGTGGCTACGCGTTCGCATATGACAATTCAGTCGTGTCCAATATAAGGTCAATGGCACAGTGATCTATTGTTGTATGACAGGCAGTTTCGTTGTGAGTTATATACTACTCACAAGTAGTATGTTGCCACAGCAGACATTCAGGAACAAAAGGGCAAGCTGCGAACGCCAGGAAGACGGAGGACAAGAGGAGACTATCGGAATAGTGTGTACGCGCTACAACAGAAGTTCCACCAAGGCGAATGATAATGACGTATGTGAATGCATGTCTAACGCGCAATTGAGTGTACGCGTTTGTGGTTTACTACGTTTGTGGTCTACCACATAAAAG
>JTDE01000145.1:271478-297135 GCA_014338405.1 Paragonimus skrjabini miyazakii
GTATTGTCGAATCACTGTAGATTTGTTGACTCTAACTTACTTTGATAGGCGGACGGTGCAACTGGAACTACCTTGAGCACCTACCAAAATTAACGTTTGACGTCCACATCATCGACTTATTGCTCCATTGAAACATTTTCATCACAAGAGACATGCCGTTACATCAAAACGTCAAGGTAGTAACAAGCTACTTGACCAGATATTGTGTTACTGAAGCGGTTTGTTGAGACCTTGTGGCCATGCTTGCGTCAAATCCACTGAATCGACATTAAAATATCAGCGATTCAGCCAGTGGACGAGGTTGACTTACCTGATCATTTTTGATTGGTCGCTAAACTTGTCGCCCTATCCGATCGATATCTCCGCCTAACTCATTCGCCAGCGAATATTCATGTGTGGACCGGAAGGTGAATTATCGAAAGCACGTCCTCATGTGTCTTTGTTTCCAGTGTCGTTGCTGACATATTTGAAACACTGAGTTAATCCGAGGCTTAAGGAAAGCTCACATCCTCATGTCTTTTACTTGAAAATGAAGTGTGATCAAAGTATTATCCTCATTTACTCAAGTTTGTTCTCTATGGAGAGTTTTTAGTTGACGTGGAAATAAGCTGATAATCTTAACATATGGTTTCCAATGACACTACCTAGAGCTCCAAAACCCGGAGATCTTATTCACTATGCAATCTAGAAGTCTTCCTTCAGAAAATTGTTGTGAAGTGTTTATTGTTCGTCATATCAAAAGTGACCTCATCAAGATTGCCATGACAGGGTATATGGACTAGATGTTTGTAGTTGGTATAGGTCACATACTTTTAGCCGTGACAACGGATCCAAACTTGTAGAATTTGGCCGTCTGTGATAGGCTGTTCATGTTTATATTGTTCAATAGACAACGTCTACTTTTAGGATAATCGAAGGGATGTTAATCCGTATGGCATTTTCGTGCTTTTCGCCGTTCAACATGGTGAATTCCAATAATTATTCAAGAATTTTGAACAAATTGCAGTTGTCTGTGCCGCACAAAGATCAAAAAATGCCATTCATGGTCCCTTAACAAGAATCCTCTAAAATAAAATGTCAACATGAAGGATTCCCAGGTAATTTATCAGGACGATACAACAATAGACTTATCCCATCTAAGAACGATGAGATCCAGCGTGCTTCAGAAGCTCAGTCGAAACTAGATTTACACATTTCGTTAACAGTTATACAATCATCGCTATATGCGACTCTTTATACAATATGTTTCAGCAAGACGAGTGTACCCTTTCCTAACCAGTGCCAAATTCAGCGGCGTTTGGAGTGGATTAAACGTCAGCTTTCCCGGAATGATCGGGAGGAAAATGTAAAGTGTGGTGACGATAGTTATTCGCACTCACTGAACCGACTATATGAACCTTCTATTGACATACTGTCGAAACGGATGAAGGATGATTCATTCAGTGAGTTAACCCTATACGTTGGGTAAAGTTTTGGTTATCGATCTGAGTGCACTGATAATGTAGGACAAAAATGTTTAAACTTCGGCAGCATATAAGGGTATATTGAACAGTTCTCTATCTTTATTGAGTACGTTGCAAATACGTCGGATTAACATCAGTTAACAAAACAAAGAAGCAATAAACGAGCTGTACAAGGCAATTCAGTTCTCTGCTCACTTGTTGCGGTCCAGGTGGGTGAGAAACCAACTTTGAGAACCATAAAAAAACAAATTTTCTATAGCTAGTCTACAAGAGAGTGTGTGGTGACAAACTTAGTTATTTTACTATAACTGCACAGTAGGTCACCATCTTTTTGCAACCCACAGTTGTGCTTTGTTTCACTTTTAAATGTGAAAAATGATCATACTAAAGTATATTTATCAGAAAGGATGTGGAATTACGTGAGCTACTGTTACCTGGGGACATATTCGATAGGATAAATCAACGCTATACATAATATTACACAAAGTCTCCGGAAGCTCTATTATTATGCACTTATAGAAGCACGACATTATACTTCCGGATACAATGAGTATACGACAATACCGGTCAGCTTGTCTGAACAAAAGTTGGCAATGATTTCTGTGTTGTCACATTTGAAGTGTTTGGATCGTGTAGTAATAATCAACGCTGGTGAAGGCAATCATATCAAATAAATTATTTTGAGAACTGACTGACATTTCTTTTAATGTAAGCCATATTATCATAGGATTGGTGATAACTTTAGTGATGTTGGGCACTAAATTAAAATTATAACCGGTTTGGATGTCGGGGAGGTAAGGGTTAAAGACGATTTTAAATCAGTGGTTCAACTCCAGTTTCCTATGTGAGCTAGACTTGCCTAGTTTGAACAAAGAGGGCAAAAATGGATTTTGCTGAATGTATTTCTCAGACCAGAGTTCGATCCCTGTGCTCTAATACATGCTACTGACTGTGGGTTTGTAAATGATACACTTTATTGGATAGTTTGAAGCAACTTGATGCACTCAATAAAACTTTAAATGTCATCGACAGAGTCCGGTCTAGTCCATCACAAAGACTTCACACAAACGGCCTCTGCGTATACACCACGAGTTACACTTGGCTTGTACCACACAACTCGTGTAAAGCGTTTACCTAAAGAACTAAGACTGCGAGGCATGCGATTGAGGAAGCTTTTATCAAGGTCGACCAATGTTTGTTAACCAAGTGGTTGGCTAGTGTAAAAGTGAAACTTTCATCGTTCCGAAGCAAAAATGAATAACACTCAAGTGACCAGATCAAAACCCAGAAAACAAACGAATGTTGAGAATGTCATGCTAGAGGGAATAGAAGACGGATCGTAAGATATATGGCTTTCACAGGTTTGTGCATACACGACCATAATTGCCTTGAGTTGCATCTCTAAAGGTCACGTCCACATACCACATGGGTTTCAACGATGTGTCAGGTGAGGTTTTCATGGCACACCCGGCTCTTGGCTAGCCAATCACATGACAGGCTACTCAAAACCCCCCGCTGTTCGGCAACACAAAGGCGTGAATACCCAAAGGGAAGATGTAAAACAAGACTGCAAATAACCATTACGAATTTTAGGTAAAAGAATGCAGAAAACAGCCTGATATGTGTAAGAGACTAGACCGTAAGTGTAGTCAATGTACTCTGGTTCGGATTAGGAAACTAAACGGCTAGAGATGTTGGTTAGGGAACCAGACAAAAAGTCCAGGATATTTTGCACTAGTGAAGCTGAAAATAAAATGTCGCCAGGCAACCACAATGCAGATTCCCGAAGGGACAGTTCATGACCGTCAAAAGATTACGAGCATTGACTTGTACTGAAGCAAATCCTATAATCGAATCAACTCAAATGTGACTATCAAGCTGTCGTTATCTTTTCTTGTGATTTATTTTGAGTATGTTGGCGGTCTACCATTCTGAGATAGTCAGCATATTTGTCACCTCATTCGTCACAGCGTCCTATGGTAAAGTTTTCTCTACCCACGACGAGGGTGGTACCCAAGTGACTTATCTGACTTATCCAGGCGGTCCTGTTCAAGGTCATGTTCTCCAATGTTCTATGCTCTTTATTACAGAATGAAAGACTCATTTGAACAACATTTGAGTGCTACAAGATCTGACAGCCAGGATATCTACTGTATGCTTCAAAATGCCCGTAAAAGAGCCGTGTTGGAATCAATTTCATAATCATCCGACGCACAACAAAATTGACTGGACACCAACAAGGGCTTAATACCATCTACAGCTGCAGGACAAAATACACAGAAACTAACGACTACAGGTTACCACAGTGCTTAGAAACTTATCAGCAATTGTTGTGCATACAGTGAAAAATTTGATTTACTAGCTAGCAGTTAACTTTTAGGCTGTAGTAGCCATTGAGTTTTGGTTGTGTAGGGTTTCCGGTAAGTTTGTTCCATTTTGACAGTGTACAGACTCTCATGCTGCAGTTTATGCCTGATGAGCTGTGATGGAACGTTCTTTAAACGTATATTGTGATAAAGCTCTTTCTAGAGTTGCTCACATTCAAGCCATCTAGTTTTTACCGGGATCGCTGGATTTAGTGAGCAAATTTTTTCAGTGTAGTTGACTGCATAGTTTCCACACTTCCAGGGGTTACCAAACACACGCTCGCCGAAAAAACTTCACCCTTTCTAGAAGGACATAAGTGGCAAATGCACTTGAGTTTACTGATGAGTAATCTGAGTTTTGGTTAATTCTAAGTAAAACATCACTCACGTTTGATCGCAATCTTCGCATTCAGATAGACTTTCCAACTTCAGATGCCAGAAATTCGCAGGATGTGATAAGAGCAAGATTTTATCGAAAACAGGTGCATGCATTTTGTTCACGGAAGAAGAGACATTGTTGTTTTGGTAGAACAAATCGACTATGGTATTCAGTGTGACAAGCGTTCAATTCTAGAATTAAGAAATTGATCAAACTTACGTTGTTTTCTGATTAGTTTATTCAGTGGTAGAAGTCAGGAGGTAAACCAGGTCATATGAAATATATGTCAAAGAAAAACCAACATGTAACGCTGTAAACTGTGCGCTCATTCGTCAGAAACTTCGTGCACCCTCGGCTCTGTAATAGTTAGTTGCAATTCGAAAAACTATACTGTTTCACTTTACAGTTCGGATTAAGCGTATAATTGAACATTGATATAAGTATGTGGGAATAACACTTCCTGGCACATAGGTCGGTGATTATCGGAGTCAACAGCCACTAAGGACAGCATACCAAAAGTTAGACAAGTTTTATTTTAACGGTCTCCCATTGACATAATTATTTATCCAGAGTCTTTCGACGTTTATTCGTCACACGTTAGGTTACAAATTCAAAACGTGACTAAAGGAACTATCAGAAGCGACCAGTTATGCATTAGGCAACAAGCTGGAGACACATAGTTTGAGGCTGTTTACTTTTTTTGAATAGCAAGATCAAGCAGCTGATAGATCTATAACTTGAAATTTTCAAACGTAATATTAATACACTTTTTAGGGAAATTAAATTCAAAGGTCACGTCATTTTCTCCACCGTCGCTGAACTCTGGGTTCTGAAAATAGTATGTCATTCTGAATATCCTCACACTTTCGAATAGTGAAATTTAAAATTAATTAACTCTGCTGAAATCCAATTTCTAAGCGCCTTTATGCTCAATACGTTTTCACCAACGAATACAAGTTGATTTATGCTGTTTCATAGGAGTTACGTGTTTGGAAGTCAAAGACTTTTCGAAAGCAGCTTCGAAGCCATTTTGATCTCAAAAGCTCTCTTTTGTTTAAGAAAAGAGGATTGTAAATGATAAATTTTTAGTAAGAAATTCGATAAATATGGTGAATGTGACAAGGTCTGAGTACAATGCTACAAAGACTATTCTTGTTACGTACTGTCGTCTTCTGTTGATCGGCGTTCGTTATTATGTTTTATGGTTTCCGATTAACCATTTTCAGGTCACTAAAGTACAGTTTTGTTGTGCTTAACGTATTGGGTTGAAGAAATCTGTACTGATTATCTTTGACAACAGATTACGAAACAATATTCATAATCTTCTTCAATTGGATGTCAACTTTATTTATCACCCAAAAGGGAGGTTCGGATTTGCTAAGTCACAATAAAAATCTGTTGGTTAAAAAGTTCTTTCTCATCATAGTGACAGTTAGACGCACATCTAAAAAAGTGTTCTTATCTGAATGTCCGTCAATTAGTGCAGATTCTTTCGAGTAAACCATATTTTTTTCCACTACACTTAAACAGCTTTGGATAAAAACGTCAAGCACTTGTACTAAGCCTACTTAGGTTTTCTAGGCAATAGCACTGACAAGTTTTTTCAGGTGTTCATTCAACCCTTGAGACACGATCCAAAATACAGCGATATAACATTTTGTGAATCTTGCAAACTGTGTAAAAAGCACAGGGAGGTAGCATTTATTCAAACTGAACATCACTCAACACTGATCACAGTTGTCGCACTGCCGTAGACTTTCTAGTCAGCCCATTTCGAAAAGGAGCACTAGACTCAAGTTTCGCCCCATTAAAGCTCAACAATAAGTCATATCTTTGGCAGTAATTAAAATGTCACTCAATCAGCTGATGATGTGCGTGGCTTCAGTTTATCGAGAGGTCCTAGTCATGAGGTCAGCGATTGTAGTTCACATACGATGGTCTAGCTGAGTTTAATGTGAGGTCACTGTCGCACTGGTAAGCATACTTGGCTCAGGAAAATGTGGCTGGCTTTTTAATCCCATTCACGGCAAACACATGCATTAGCAAGAACAAAACACGAGTCTACTGTTCCTATTTGAAACAGACTGACTGAAATGCCTGTGGGACTACAAGACTACGGACAACTGAGGATGGTGTTTAAGTTATATTAGCCAAATTCCCTACTCTTCATCACTAAGACTTTGTCGTACTTCCAGTTCACTTAGAGGTTCGACTATCTTTTCCTATGCTTTTTCGACAGAAAGTTTGAGAAGTAGATTACAAATAGCAGAATGAAGTTGGACTGCATGCATTTGAAACCTGTGAGAGGTCCTGCGTTGTTTAAAAAATTGGTCGACATATCTATCATCAGTGAATTCAATGTTAGCATGAGGGCGGTGACGAGGCTAATTTACAATACCATAAAAACAAATAAATAATAAATAATTTAAAATATCAATTTTCTGGAAGGAGCACAAAGTTTTAAGGTAAAGAAATCTCAGGCGGTTTATCATCGCATTTTCAGTCGTCAGTGCTAATTTGTAAGATATTCAACAATTATCACGGATCATTCGTTTAAAGAACGTGCAACATAAACTGAAATCCGTTCTTTAAACTGAAAATAACATTTGCTGATTTCATTAAGAAATAATCAACCTGTATTAAAATAAAGCTAAGAAGCATAAGTTACTCTGCTACCATTCATAATGTTTTAGGCTATGACAATTTTTAACATGAAAGCTGAAAAATCTCACTATCAGAGATATATCTGTGAGGTAGGGTGTTCTTTTCTGCTGACAGTTGAGAATAATGTGATAAATAAGATTGATTTAGGACAAACTGTGTGCTACGTACTGATTGTTACCATAAAACCACAAATTGTCAAAATGGCACTAAAATCGACCATTAAAGGTTTAAATAAACGACTATTCATATGTTATTGTTAGTAGTATCCATAAGTAGTCTGCCATTATCGTCAGGCTAGCAGAGAGTCTGCTATGAAAATAGTGGGCTTCGACTAGAATCGAACTAACAACGGGAACAGACTATCTGAATACAGACAAGTGATTGAGCCAACTTGTGAAAATTCACAGTTCTGGTCGTGATTTCCTGGTTCTGTTGACACAGCACTTGCAGCTTCTGATCATTCTGTCCCCGTCGCCTACTCTAGTCAGATTTTTCACAACTGGGATTTCTTAACAAATCTGTTAAAGTACTCTTCAGTAATGCATGTTCAGTGCTCCGTAGTGGCATTGATATATTCCAGCGTGGACTGTCCGAGAAACCTTGTTAGAACAATAGATTCTCCGAACCATTTAGGGAATTCCGCAGGACAAAGTAAGGTGGGCGGACGACTGAACCCAAATGTGCAATCTGTCAATTCTCAGCTTCATGGTTCGGCTCGTGCAACAATGCTGCTTTTATGGAGTCTGTTCCTGTCGTTGACTCGAACCCAGGCGTGACTCAGGACTTTCCTCGGTGAGTTTCTACTGAATTATTGTTATTATTATTATTTCTCTGGATGAAAATACTGACCCAACATCAAGTGTTACTGCTGACGGGTAATATAGTGTTGAAAAATTACGTCATCAGTTTCAACAATTGGGACCGTCGTTCTACATGGATCGAGGGTCATATGCAAAGTAGTATGTCATAGAGATTCACATCTCTCGTTGAAATGCTTGCAGTCTAGATTTAAGTCAGTTTCTTTGTGTATCTTCGTAGAAACTCATAAGTACGTTCCCAAATGCCTCACAAGGTTTCCCCGTAAGTTTTGAGGTACTTGAGAACGTTGAGAGTTTAATAACGCATACTATCTTTACCTATTAGTAACCGATATCGAAATATGGAAATTCAAGTTCATCCACCGAGGGTAATACAGAAACCTTCAGGTTAACCTGATAGCAAAAGTCCAATTAAACCCACTGACACACGTGTCAAGTAGTTGTCATAGGAAATCTCACTCAATTCATTGATAATCTTGTCTTTCTGCATAGAAGCCTAGATTCGCTAGAATTATTGTTTGTAAACAAAGTGAACATGATCATAAGCGGTGCTATGACATAGGAATTTTCCTTCACAGTATATACTATATATTACACAGCAAACTGTCATCACTGAATGGAGGACCGATGTTTCAATTGTAGTACTAAAGTTAAATATTAGTAAAGTATTTGTAAGCAGTTCAGTCAGTTAGTTGGTGTAAAATCATTTTGACAAACTTGGATGTCATTACTTGGGACGATAACGACACCTCAATTTTTCCTTTACATCGTTCCTAATTCTGAGTAGTAGAGTTAGATGGCGTTTACAGATAGCTCATTTGTAAAGATAAGTATTTTCACTAAAGTGAACAATCTCTCATATTGCCGTGGATGTGCGGAATCACACAATCCATCACAAAAATAGAATTCCACACGATCTTCAACAGATAACATTCATAAAACACTACAGGGTGGTCTTTAAGTTTCCATCTAAAGGACTTCAGTACATACTATAACAGAATTTACCCGAAGCCCGGTCACTTTTAATGAATTAGGAAGGGAAGTCATCTGATTGACCACAACATATCCACAAGACCACTACTTAAAAGTACATTATTTGCAGTTTCCAAACATACACATCTATGGTGCGCCCGCCGGTCGCAACCTAATTGAGCCATCGTAAGCCATAAGCACATGGCAAAAATGAAGACCACGCGCCACGGAATTCAGGCAAAGTCTATCTAGTTTGTTTGTCCTGGGATCGATGAAAAGTGTAATTAACCGCAAACAAAATCAGTTCTAAATTTCGTCCTACCATGTAGTGCAACGCATAGTGATTTAAAAGAGGCAATATTTCAGCTTCCAATCACATGAGTTACGGTGTATGGGTGTTCACCAAACCAATTCAGACGTCAGTGTGCATCGGTAATCAATTATTCAGAGTTTTAGTTCCACGTGTAAACAACAAGGAAAAATGAATATCTCAAGTTTCATCTAAACGAAACCGAGGCACATTGTTTTAACTGAAGTTTAATGAATGGAAAATTTCTTCCAAATGATAATCCCTAACTGCCTTGAAAACTTACCCACAAAGAGATATACCCAAAGGTCCCTAGCTAAATCATCGAATTATGAAAAGGTCAACTTTCGACGTTCATGGCGGTAAGATGAATTGTCATACGGCAGAGTTAAGGGGGCATTTTGATAACATTGGTGCATGAATCACGATTCTAGCTCTTCCTGTAGGTGAATCTTGCTCCACGAATTCCCCGGCCTCACACCAACGCGAGTCGCAAGCCGTACTGGATTTACAAACGAGCCTTGCTCAACGGTTTACACGCCATACAAGCAGACTTCGATGAAAAGGAATGAATAAGCCGTGGAAACAAATGTGTGAGAGCCTTTAGTACAACCGCATTTTAGCCGAAGACGAATGGTCACGGGAACTTACATCGATTCAGAATAGGCGTAGGAATGGTTGTTTGCCATTCTTGATCGTACCGACACCAAAACTGTTATGTTAAGCAATGTAGCCAGCATTAATTGATTGATGCTGTGGTACCTACACTGACGTAATAACTTTGATGCTAATGGTTTGCAGTAAATTTTACACACGAAAAGTAACCTAGATGTATAGGTTGACCCCAAAAGGGTGATTTTAACTTTGTGTGGATTTTTGGGTTTTGAGGTCGTTGCAGGTATCCCCAACACATATGAACGTATCACAGGTTAATTTACTTTTGAGAAACTAGTCGAAAAATTATACTGAAAATCAACAGCAGAACGAAAAACATAGGTTTGTGTACACGACAGAAAGGTAGTTTAGCCTCGTCGCTGACAGCTTTGCAAATTACTTCATTGAATCGCCATGAAGAAGTGGGTATCAAACAAAATTTTGTTAACAGGTCGTCAGTTGGTTACGCATAAAACTGAACAATCGTTGATAGGCTATCTGCAAATTCTTAGGTGGTCTTCTAGACAAAAATACATCAGTGGTTTACACTGATTTATTGGTCTTTTACTTTTGTTACATCAGGTGGGCAGCAGAATCAACAGCTGTATTACGTATGACGCATTTCCACCGTTCATGTTTATTAACTATCCTATACGTTTTCAAATAGGCTGGAACTGATCATCCATCGTGTCTGTTGTTGCACTTTGTTCCGTCTTGTTTACCTGTTTCTCACTTATCACTCATGTTTATTACGTGTGTACTCGTTTGTGATTAAGGTATGTGCATTTCTTCTATGCACCGAACATTGACTGCTTCTGTTATGCGTGCTCATACACAGCAGTTCAGACGAAGCAGGTCACATTAGTGAAGGGGGTTGGGGAACGGAGAGTGAAACGTCTCAATGAAGACCCAAAACTATACGCGGGCCTAAAATACCAGTCTGTTCTATCAGCAACATGGAGTGCATATACTTTCTTGTTCACACCATTTAGCTTCACTTTACCAGTAAGATAAGGTTAGTTTATGCGATTATTCACGAACACCGTGTGCAGGTAGCTGAATCATAGTGTTTGAGTACGCCCAAGTAATGTAAACGAATGGGCAAGAATGACAAATTTCCAGACTAATGCTAAAGGATGAAAGACCAGATGACAGACTACAAAAAGAGCTACAGTGAGGTGATAAGAAAAGGCGGCTGACCCTAGTAACTGTTCACTTTAACTGGGTATTATAATACGTATAGTAGTACATGACATCAACCGTCCATATGTAGTTTAAAGGATGAGATATCTCGTCATCTGTTGAAGCCTTATGTAACTGGTTTGTGCTTGGGCGACGGATACTTTTGGCTCAGATGGTTTTCACTAAGTTCAGCATGTGCAACCCTATTTGCAGTTTGTGTCAAGCAGACCATATGTAACTAAATCGGCCATAATAATATTCGATTATTTAAGGACGGATTTTTTCCAAGCATTATCAATTTAATATTTTCATATATCTGAAATGTGGAGGACAGGAACACCATTCATTAAGCTGGCAGACGAATATAAAAATTTTGTTGCTCTTGGGATCGTTCGTGCAAACTGTGGTTATTATGTGTGACGAGAGTTCTGATGTGGAACGCATTGAATTTTTTCAGGAAAACTATTCACAGTATCGTACCGATTAAAGTTTTAAACACGAAAAGTAAGCTGGTCAATTCAAGTGAAATTCGAGTTATTTGATCAAAGTCATTACGAACAAACAGAGAACAATCATTTCACGTTGATAAGATGAAACTGATTAACGCGTGTAAGAACATGTAAGATCACTTCCGAATTAGGGGAAAGGGATGATAAAACACGAAATCCTTTGTAAGAATTGTTCCTCTTTAATCTGTGTACGCAATCCCAGCAGGAAGGAAATAAAAATTCGGGCCGAAAGAAATATTCAGTTGTATACATTTAAGCTAGCTGAAAAAAGAGAAACGCAATTGATTCTAACTTACTTTCGGATCAGCAGCTATAACCAGTGCATGAACAGCACGGAAAGGAAGGACACAGAGAAACCACCGAAATGCAGCTTCTAAAAAACCGAACTGCTTTCCGGGAACAGCACTTCCGTTCGCTTTAGAAAAACAGTCCTCATAGCTGGTAGATGCAAGCATTTCGTATTGACTCATCAATAACAAATTTACATTAACATGAAACGGTTTTTTATATCGAACAGTTAGGGGTGGGTGGGATGGATAGTCGATTAATGGGTTAGGGAAGGTCACTAAGTCCAGGACAGGGTCAAGACCACGAACAATTGTCTCTGAACACACAGGGCCGGCTTCAGTCGATTGATTGCGACAGCCTCAGCAAACCGCAAGAATCTTGGACTGGGATGACATAATTAGATTATGAATGCACAAGCCAGATCGATGACGTGACCAGTTGTCAGGATGTGTCTTGCGACTGCGGACACTGGTTGTTTTCGTGTTTAAACAATATCGCTGTTCCTCGATAATACTGAGTTTTGCACCCATTTAGGCAAGTGTTCCTTCACTCTGGGAATCAAGCAGCTCTCGGTTCTGCCTATGTAACTTTCTTTGCAGTTACGTGTAAATTGATAGATACAGTGTGAGGTGGCACCGACAGGCTGGTCTCCTTTGACTGAAGGCAAAGGCAGCATCTATGTTCGAGCTGGTACACAAAGTTCGGCTGCGCTGAGTGTTTATTTAATCGAGTTAATCAGTCTTTGCATTGTTTGATGCATACTGTAATAACCTTTAAAAGGCCAGCCTCAATTATTAGCAGTAGTTGGCTGAGGATCTGATAACTGATCAATGATGCTCTCACACTGAGCTTGAAACCAAACTCACTGGTATAGCTAATGGGTTTATCATGACTTCGATCAACGGTCGGTGTGCTATAACAAAGCAACACCTACAATCACTAAGAGAACTTAAATTGAAAATTGTAGTAATACTTAAACCAGACAAGTGCTCCAGTGCAGTCATGTGCAGAAGATGCTGTCAACATTAGAGGACCGTACAAAGTTTCAGCAAATAGACACAGTGGACACCGTCACTGAAATAGATAATCGCACAGGACGGCATCTTCAACTTCTCTTACAACAGCACATAATCGATGACATGATGTACAAATCCCTTAAACCGTGTGGATCGTCGACACCTCAGGTCTACGGCCTCCCTAAAGCACACAATTCCGGAATGCCTCTTAGGCCTATCCTGGCAATATCGAATTCTCCGTACCGTAAACTGGCACGCTGGCTAGTCAACATCTTAACTCCATTAAAACAAAAGCTTTAGGCATACTTTATTAAAGATTCTTTCGAACTGACTAGTCACTTGACAACATATATCTTGCTAATGAGTTGATATGTTCCACAGACGTTCAGTCACTGTTCACGAATGTCCCGTTACATGAGACAGTTGATTGTATTCGTGATCTCGTTGAAACGAGCCACATTACTTTGCCTCTGCCTAGTGATATTCTGAAGGAAGCCTTACTGCTATGCATTGAAAACGTCAGCTTTCGTTTTCTTGATGGCTGCTACCGCCAAATAGATGGGGCAGCCATGGGAAGTCCATTAGGGCCCATCTTAGCTGACTTTTTCATGTTAAGGATTGGACAAGAGTTAGCCGGAGACATAGCAAGTCTGTCATACTACAAATGCTGCGTTGATGATACACTGGTATTTAACCGGTCCAAACAGGCAATAGATAACCTAGTGCAGCGTTTAAATAGTTGTAATCCCAATCTGAAGATAACGTGTGAATTTGAGACTGATAATTGTTTGCTGTTTCTAGACATACTCATAAGCCGCCGGGAAGATGGCTCTATCAAAAGAGGTGTTTATAGGTAATCCACATGATCCGATCAATACCGAAACCTTAGTAGTTTCATACCGGTCCATCAAAAGCGCACACTAGTGTATACACTATTTACACGCGCAAGACGAATCTGTACACAAGACAGTCTTGTGGAGGAATTAGAGTTGATCACGACTGTACTACAATCAAATCGTTACCCAAAAGGGTTTATAGAATGACACGGTAGGCCGTAACCGCCATCCGAACCGGTGGTCACTGTAAGAAAGAAGAAGGTTTATGTAGAATTGCCTTTTAAAGGTTATTACAGTATGCATCAAACAATGCAAAGACTGATTAACTCGATTAAATAAACACTCAGCGCAGCCGAACTTTGTGTACCCGCTCGAACATAGATGCTGCCTTTGCCTTCAGTCAAAGGAGACCAGCCTGTCGGTGCCACCTCACACTGTATCTATCAATTTACACGTAACTGCAAAGAAAGTTACATAGGCAGAACCGAGAGCTGCTTGATTCCCAGAGTGAAGGAACACTTGCCTAAATGGGTGCAAAACTCAGTATTATCGAGGAACAGCGATATTGTTTAAACACGAAAACAACCAGTGTCCGCAGTCGCAAGACACATCCTGACAACTGGTCACGTCATCGATCTGGCTTGTGCATTCATAATCTAATTATGTCATCCCAGTCCAAGATTCTTGCGGTTTGCTGAGGCTGTCGCAATCAATCGACTGAAGCCGGCCCTGTGTGTTCAGAGACAATTGTTCGTGGTCTTGACCCTGTCCTGGACTTAGTGACCTTCCCTAACCCATTAATCGACTATCCATCCCACCCACCCCTAACTGTTCGATATAAAAAACCGTTTCATGTTAATGTAAATTTGTTATTGATGAGTCAATACGAAGTGCTTGTATCTACCAGTTTTCGCGTTCTACCGGAATTTTTCATGCTGATAAAGTGAACGAACTGTTTCAAATCCTGATAACACCTAAACAGAACTACTGAAGCGAACAACTGAATAACGTGTTCAAATAAGCATTTAACCGCTGTGTGCGAACGTTGCACACTTAAGTGAAATTGTACCGAATTTGATTTCACACCTCCGGTAGCAAGCAACGTAAACAAACTTTTAAAACATATATATGTAAAGCAATGAATATTGCAGGGATCCGTGGAGTGGCTGGATTTTCTATGGTCACTACATCAGCCTCCTTTTAAGAAGGTGGTTGGCAGCTTTGAACTCTGTAACACTAAGCAACGAACTATTTGTCAACCCCTCTGTCTTTTCGCCATACGTCATGTCAAGTACGTACACAGAGGTATTGCTGATAGTAGGTAGGATTTTCCAGAGTCGTTATTCTACCTGCCTCCACGAACATGCGGTCAAAGTATATCAGTGGTGTTCACTGACAATGACGCGAAGTAATGTGCATCACTTAACCTCTTTCAATGCTTTTAGGCCACTGATGGACAAATGGTTGAATGATGCAAGCTGTAACATGTACAAGGGCAACTAAATGAGATATCCATCAGCAAGCACAAGTTGTGAGTTGGAGAAGGAATCCGCCGAACGGTTTTCTGACGAGTTCTTTGGAATAACGTCCCACCTTTTCAAACACTCTGAAAGTCTAAAATGCAGTAAGTCAATGTGGTCACAATGTTTTGGATGCATATGACGATTATCAAAACGATCAATAAAATTACTACATCCTTAGTGGGAAATAGTTCAGTGAGGTTTTTCGGAATTCAGGAAGAAGATCGTGAAATTTATTTCAAAATGTGTTAAGTTTTTGTTTGTTTTGAACTGTCGCATTTAACAGTCCTGGTTGATAAATGTCTGATAGATACAGATAAACTATAACTAAACCAAAACCTGTTTAATGCGATCTACAGAGCTTGCATCGCGAGTACCATGACAGTCCATTCCGATGTATTTCGATGTTCGTCGTAAAACTCGAAATGGTTCTTCATACAGCGCTTGTAATCCTCGGCTCCAATCATCTCATCGAACCCAAACATGCGCAGAGTCTGAGAGTTCTCCGCGTACGAACGCACACATATCTAGTTTTTTTCGGGTTGCTTTAGATGTTACCTGGGAAGTTTAAGACGGCTGGCAATTCTTTGATTGAAGAAACATCTTCCCCACCCAAAGGTATCATAGCACCATAAACAAGTTTAGCAAATACGCAGTTCAGTTCCTGTATGAGAGCCGTGCGAATTGCCAAAAAACAAGAGACAGTGACTCTGTTAAAGACAAAACCGAACTAGCACATATTGAAGCTTTGATGTGAAAGAAAAAACGCTTTAATAAAACATTAGCTGAAGTGTGATAAGCATCACTACAGATACGATGAAACCCAACAGTGAAAACAAAGAGCTGATATACAAAAATTCGAACTGTACACCGCGATCGATAGTGATAACAACAGGGTGATCAAAATTTGGAGTAAAAGCTAAGTGAAAATCCTTACAATTGTTTCCGCATTAATGATCATGATGAGAACCGTCTCAGATCTTCTCGTTAAACGGTCAATGTCGGTCAAAAGGTAGTTAAGTCCATTGGATTTTCCCAATTTCTCAAATGGAATGCCAAATGGATTACCATGCAAACCAACAGAGATAAAAGTGTGGCAATAGACTTTAGACTGTTGACAAGTAAAGCAATCACGCACCCAGAGACCGTTGTCTTCATTCGTAGAAGGACTTAAACAACCTTTCAGAAACCAGTTTAACTGTAATTCGGATTACAAGATATAATACACTGTGTGGCCAAAAGGAGTACTAGGAGTCACACAGCCTTGAGTAAAATCGGTCGTGTTGATGGTTGTGAAGTATCGCAGACTATTTTGCCATTTGATGTAGTTAGTTGCAAGCTCTGTAGCTGCAAGGGCGTGAACAGTGACGGCTCTTGCATTACTAATTCTTTACACGACAATTCAGACATTATTTTTTAACCAATCTATGAAGAGTCGGTAACGGCTTTCGTGCAAAGTAATGTACTTACAACGACATAATTTAATCCACGTATATGCCTAATATCGGTTGAGAACCCTTCTTGATGAATACTTATCAACAGGCGCATTTTGCACAAAAGTAATTGATTAATGGTCCGTGAAGATGATAAAAACACGCCCTCCTGGTGCATGCCAGAAATGTTTTACTGCGAAGTATACAACCAATAGCACACGGCTGAAGGTGCTGCATTTCTGAGCGGAGTTCGAATATCGTCACAGGAAAAAACCAAGTGGTTTCCGGAAATTTCAATCCGTTATTGCTAGACTTCACCTACTGCTATGTTGGAAGCATCGGCAACGAAGCTAAATGGGATCCTACGTGATCTGATCAGTACGTAGGACCACAGCATCAACGGCTTTCTTTATCTGACCGAAAGCTTTTCTAGCAGGTTCGGTTAACTCAGAAAGTTTTATGTTCCTGCAAAGTAAATCATTGAGCAAGCACATGATTTGTGCACTTTGGCGAATGTACCTATGATATTAATTGGCCAGACCATGGAGACGATGAAGGTGAGAAGCAGTCGCAGGTTTAGAGAAGTCGAAGACGGTGTGAACCTTACCGTCCACCAAATGGATCTCGTCATGATGGAAGCGCGGCCGACTTCATACCTTTCGGGATTCAGAGTTCCAACATTTGTTCGTATGTGCCCAAGTAAATTTTTCAAATGAAACGAATATTCTTGTTCGTTGACACTGTCAACAAGAATATCACCGATGTACGAGAATGTAAAATGTAGCCCGTAAACCGCTGGAGACGTTTCGGAAGGGTTGTTGGGTCTAATGGACAGGCTAAAACTCCTAAAGTCCAGACGGAGTGATAGTATCTGCCTTGTGCAGATCCTGGGTCACAACCGGTATTTGGCGGTATGCCTGATTGAAGTCTATCTTACCAAAGGTAGTCATACCCCGAGAACGGGTTGTTAAAATGTTTTCAAGGTATGGGGTGTCTGCCCGAAATAGTTAACCGGTTAAGAACAAAAAGCTTTCCACAGGAATGAAAATCTGTTGAAGTGTTTTGGAACCGTGTACAGCGGTGACGCCCAACTACTGACGGAAAGTTAAATAAACTCCACCACAGTATACCGTTACTTTCAGTTTTAGTGGTAATAAGTTTACACGGAGCTAATCGACGAGCGTGTGCATGCGCTGGCAGTCTCTTCATCCGTTAGACAAACATCACTGGTGTAACTGCACAAGAAATCTTCGTAGACAACTGGGTTGGGATAGGGAATGTCTCGAGAGGCTGATCAAATCTGTCATCTCGACAGAACACTCTGGCTATACTTATCTCATACGATCCGCTAAGGTTTTCAAAATTAATTCCTGTCTTCTACAATAGGATTTCGCACCATAGTGCTTGAATTAGTCGGACTGCATAACAGGTTTTAGCAACTGGTTGCAATCCAAATGTCAAACAGCGATTTCTTGTATAGCATTTACTCATGCGATGACGTGTACTTGAAGTAGCGATCTCTTTAATTCAACGTTGTTGGGGCCACCTAGACAGACAAGTTTCTAAGGTGAACGCTGGAAGTGTGAACTTAAAACCGGAAGCTTTTCAGCCGATTACCAACTGCTATGCTGTCCACCATGCCACATGAAGCTAAGGTAGCTGAGTTTTTCGGTTCGCACACGTTTCGGCTATATGGGCAATGGAGACTAAGTACCGAAGGAAATAGAGCTATCCACAGCTGTAAAGAAGCGACTTCATACACTGCAAATATATGAGAGAAACTATAACGGAATCTTTCCAAAGATGCCTAACTTGGTAACATATCTCACCATACCGACGATAGCACCAAGTACTGTCGTAGTTAAAACTGCTGCAATTAGTTCGAATTGCAGAAGGTTTGCCATTTTATTGAACGCGACTGTAACGGGTATTTTCATTCTTCCTACTATTTTGAATCATATGAGCCACAGATCATTTCTGCAAAATCAATTTTTGCGGCATGATAAAACATTAGCCATTAGGATGGCTCTGCTCCATTAGCTTGTTAAGTTAATACACGTCACGAATTTCGGATGTTCTCAACAGCTCTTAAGCCTATTAGCCAGGCCTGCATTAATTGTAATCTTCTAGGCCTGTTGCTCCGTTCTGTCCGAGATCATTCCTGCACAGGTGCTGGAGCAAATATTTGCTTTGTAGTGGCGCGAAAAGACAGGACCAACAGACTTGTTTAACGTAGAAGTACATGATGACATCTCCATATTTGTCACCGTTCTGTTCAAGAGCCATGGGATTTAGCTTAGAGCAGCCCTTTAGGTATTTTACTGAATACTGAGGATGTTAATTTAGCTACAGTATGCACAGGAGAAGATGGAAACCCTGTAGCTTGTATGAATGTCGGGATCTCATGACTTTTTGAAACCCGTATTTCAGTTGAAAACTTTCAACCGCAAACGCGCCTGGAAGGTATTTTATTAAATACTCCGCTTCTTTACCTCTAAGAAAAGGAACTATGGCAATGTTCAAATTAAAATGTCGCCGTGACTGGTTCGTAGGTTAAGTACGCATCCACCAGACCACAATCTTCGGTAGTCTGAGGTAAAGCAAAAATTCTTCAGGAAAGAAAGAATCAACACCAAATTGGCTTGAGACCACTTAGCACATCACTGAAATTCTTGTAAGGCCGTTAACAGCTCATCACAGAAATCGAATGTGCACAGGTATGTACAACTGAAATGACTTCTGTGTCTTCAGGAAGTAGAAGTTCGTCCAGAAGGGAAACCAACAGTAAGCCCACACTAAAACAGCTTGTCATTCGAGGTCAATCCTTGATGTGGATTTGAGCAGACGGTGATCGCTCGTACAGCTTCTGGCTTCTTGTGGTGGCGGGTAACATCGGAGCTTGTTGCCAGATACTAAATGGTCTGGAGTCCCTTTTTAATACAATGTTGCATTGCATTCGAATACGCCGATAACACATGTGAGCATCTGGCAAAATTGGCCTTCATTTAAGACGGACTTTTCAAAGTAAGGCTGGCATGATGCTTGTAATTCAGGGACTAAGTATTTCTTAATGATAATTTTTGTCTGACATTTCTGACTGCGGTAATGTTATGTCTATTTTTCAGCCTACTGTGATATAAAGCTCGAATCTGGTCAAATAACTTAGGGCCGACTAGTGTCAGAAAGTTGACGGACACCTTCGTTGGTTGATGATCAGTGCAACATCTGACCGAACTGAGTTTTCACTACAAACTCCTGTTAGTTTTGATCTAGGATTCACTGACCTTCCGTTACGTCAAAAACGAAGAGAATGATAAGCTCATCTCGCGTGGTTTTACCGAATAGGATGTTCTAAAAGCGTACCTACACTGGGCCACCTTCTTGAAGGGACGAAGTTATCACGAATGAGTGTCGAACAGAATACGTAGTATCAACCCTAGCAATGCCAACTCCGTCTGAGGACCACATTTACAGACAGCTGTTCGTACGATGTCTTGTACAAAGTATGATCCAGGCGTAACCAATCGTTAAATGAAAAACCGTTTTACTATTATTATTATTATTATTATTATTATTATTATTTCTCATTCCATTTCGCATTAACATACGTTTTAATCAAAAAACCTTATATGTGGGTTAGGTCTGACCTCTGCCATTTTAAATCTCATCATATCTATCAATGCGGTCAAGAACTTGTGCTGGGTAAAATTTAGCCTGTAGTTCTTCTGAGTTACATGCTAAATCTAACACAGTTATTGCTCTAACATACTCATGCCACCGCTTCTAAAATATGTCAACTTGTCATTATCCAACATGTATTCGCCATTCGTTGTTTTGTTTACCTGTCATGAATTGACTGCATGCTTTTCGTTGTGGTAACTGATGAGACGCGAACGAACTGTCCACGTTATTTTATGTACTTCTTCAAATTTAATGTTACTTAGACAGTTGTCACCGAATGGATCTTGCCAGAACGTTCACAGTCGTTTAAGCAAGCGAACACCCCAGTCTTGTCTAAAGGTGATAAACTTTTGTTCTCATCTAACTGTTTAAGTCTAGGGATTCATAAACACCCAGTTGTTAAATTATTCCCCCAGTGATAGAGACTATCACGACTAATTAGTAGATTACATTTGTCTGTCTAGTCTGTAAAGTCAGTTTTATTTTTGATCTAATCTGTCTGCTGCGTGATATCCTATTATGTACCACACGTTTACGTGATATAAAGACAATATTTTCTATCCACAATCTCGCTCATTAACACTGCTGTGAGGTTAATTTGTGTAAAAAAGAACCGTCCCTGGCAAACTCATGAAGTTCTGGAAGGCGATGGTATGTTCCTTAATTGTCCTTCACCTATTAGATTCTCAATCACTAATGGTTGACTTAAATGAGAAATCACAAATGAGCTATCAATTAAATGCTTCATTGTCTAGTTTATCAGACAATCATCGAATGCAGTTTGTTTGATGGTCACATTTGTACCAAGTAACATAATTTGAGATTTTTTGATATGTGGTCCATTTCAATTAGCGTATAGAGAATGAGGAGCTGAAACGTGTGACGACAAGTTGCGCGCACCGAGGCACACGTGTTCACCAGTCCTAACAATGAACTTGAAGAAGTAATGTGAGATGTCTCCTGCAAAAACACTTCATTCGATCTCTACGGTTACGTTGTTAGAAGTTACGACATGTCCATATAGTTCTTTTCAGAAGAAGTGGACTAAAGTCAATGAAAAAACATTCAATTCAGCATTATCATATGACCGACGTGGATACAAGGTCATACATGCAGATCAATTATAGCGGTGGAAACGAACGTCATTTGAGGGTTTACAAGTTTGAAGGCAACTGAAAAAAGACGTGAGAGAAAGTCGGAAAGTGTGTGTAGTTGGTTCAAACAACGTCCCCTTTATTGGAGAGCTGCATACTTCCTCCTAGTGTCTATTTATCAAAAGCGGTTTGACGCTTTCCAAGAGCGACGTCGTGTAGGTACAGAAAGTGACCGTCTCTGATCTCCACGGAATATACACGACGGTTCGGGCGAAGAAGGAAAGCTAGGGAGCATAAGAACCGCACGTCTCAGTTTCCAATTTTCTCCGCGATTGGAATCGCAAATTTACAAAGTTTATTCACATGCCAATTATTCTTAAGTATTGTGGACTCATTCATCCCGTTCTTGAATAAAACCCGCATATCCATCAGATTTTCCGAAACAAAAGTCGCTGGACTTGCTTCACCCCGTAAACGGTTCCCTAAAAACTCATCTACTTGGAGGAAGCAAACATAAATTCCATTACGAACATTAATTAAAGCAGATCAGACAACTTTTCCCCCTACCTATAATTCCGAGTAAAAGTCTCGCCGAAATTTCATCATGCAAAACCTCATCTAAGCCAGGATTATAAAAAGCCTATCTTCATTAATTTGTATCATCTGAGATTGCCGAAAATACTAAGGTAAATTTGACTAAATGCTTTGCTGTTAGCGCGATTTTCCCTCATTGCTGCGGTCAAGCATCCAACCAAGTATGCGTTTTTCATCCAAATACGTAGCTACAACCGAGTAGTTCTCAACCGTACTGTGTTATTGTCGCAATATCCAGGAACTTGACTCGGCGAAGGATGTATCCAGATCCCAAATGCACTGTGGAGACTAACCATAGTAATGAGGTGTAATAGTGATCCGACAGAGCGTTTGTGCAGTTTTCGAGCTGCCCAAGTCCTAGTTAAGGTTATCCTCTGTGTCTGGGTCTACTCTTATGTCGTTTTGTTTAGCAACCCACAACTGCACCTGACCGGGAACCTGAGCTATTCTAGCACAGCCTAGGTCCAAACATTTGCTGCCCCCGGTTTAACGAGGTGGACATGGATGAGGCGAACAGTAACAGCATTGATCCATATTAATCCGCACTTCGTTTTTTGAGACAACACCGAACTGTCGGAGTCACACATGTCCGTATTCAATGATGTATATTTTCAGCCGCTATAAAACCGAAGGACTCCTAAACCAAACTCCAAAATGAAACAGGAGTAGACATTTATCACACCAAAGATGGATCTGTGAGGTTCCGATTTCCAAAACTGGAAGGTAAAGCCTGATGAATTGATAGAGATGTGAATCGCAACACCGTCGAAGCAATACTAATGGCTGTTGGTCGTGAGTACTCATCGTTTAATATAAAACGGTCCACCGAGAGTGCGACCACGAGAGGTTTGCAATATTCTCGACTGAAAGCAGAACTCGATGGGGAGGAAGTTGTACAGAAGGAGATAAACGGTGTAATGATATGCAACAAAGGCCGGGAATAAAATAGCAGAGGAAAATGCAAGCAGTCGTTAAATCAGAACATCAAGGCGCAAACTCAGGGGCTAAAGCGATTCTGCTGTACACGTCATATTTTTACAGTCATGAGTACAGCAAAGTTCAGAGATAATTGCGGAAATTCCAGGCTGGTAACCATTGCATCATTGTTAAAAATCCACTGCCGGAAAGATATGATCACAATAAATCAAGTGTATACTGATTACTCTGACGACATTAGTCTGGTGAATGTCAAACAGGCGAGCCCTTCATCATTCAAACACCAAAATTTGTACAAGTCCATCTCACGGTATGTAAAAAGTTGCTCTGCCTATTACCATCTACAAAAGTGATCGTAATCTGAGCTGCGCACAAATGTGTCCACAGCCTCGGTCTCCGAATTCTGCTACACGCAAACTGGCATCGAGCTCGAGCTATTTCACTAGTACACGCCATTCTTACAAGTTCATTTACTACTACTGTTGTAAGCCCTTGAAAAGATAAGCTGGTTCGTCCGCGATATAGTGGTGTGCTTGGCAGAAATCGAACTATCCTCCTTCCAATAATTAGCATGGATAATCTCGGTCCCAAAAATGCCGCTACTCTTCCCGTATTTGCCCCCAAGATAAGCCAAAAGACGTGCAAAAAACAGCTTGCTCCGCCACAAAACGTGTGCGACCGAAGCGAGAAAATATAGGGTATTCATATGGTGCATATTGACCTAAAAATATTCTGGAATCGGAAAATAGAGGGACAGTTACCGGAAAAACTTGTTTGGGTCACTAAGCCACCAATGAGCATAGCGTAATAAAGGTCGGACAAGTAAAAATAACCAAGATTACCCCACGACCGTTCTGGGCAGTTCCGCTCATTTTGATGAGATTATTCGTTTTCTCGAGCACGGAGGCGGTTCTGGACGGAGAAAAATTGGACCCCCTGAAAACCACACCCATGCACACATATCCACATGAGTTGCCGTGCATTACATACGAGACCATACGCCAGAAGTTCAGGGCCAATGAAGACTGCATCATCATACTCACCCAACATCACTAACGTCACATTCGTGTCATTAGTATTACAGGAGCAGCCAATGACCAGTTGACGAATACTCGATTACATCATTTTCGGTTTCTCCACCTCGGCGTGGATTGGCAACAAACAAATGTCGAATTGTTCTAAGAACCTCAACCTCAGAAACGCCAAAAGTAGACGTTTGTCGTCGTCCTGTCATTACGTCACACCTGTTACGTTCTCTCGTCAAACAGATACAAACGGCGATCAGCCATACACTGACCTCGGTACTGGCTGACACACAGACACGTGATTTAATCAAATTCAGCACAGTACTCGTAGTGATAGACCGGGAATTTTGCAAGGGGAACAAGGAAGTCACGCTGAGTTCCGGATTGAAATATGAGACGCTGGTGGACGAACTGCTCCTCACCCAATGCCATCTGTAGATTTGGCTACGTTCTACAAGGTCACATTTGAAGCCGTCACAAACATTCTCACCTCGAACATTCTAATTGCAAGCATGATATACAAGCTTTCGAAAATACCAATATAATTTGATTGACTGTATCATATTCCATTCACAATCAGCTCGCCGAACAATGTAGGCATTTAATGTAAGTTACTCACTGATCAACCCAGGGGCAATTTGACTCGACCACGATTTGGCTGCATATACTGGAAAAATCCAAACATTAGAATATATCACGCACACCTCTAAAACCAAGCTGTGATTGCTGATTACACGGTCTCCAAAGTTTTGAAAAAAACCTACCCAAACGCTCATCAAATCGGTTGTCCATTTTGTATGAAACTCACGAGAACGAATAAAATGTTGTTCGAGCACAATTTTGCTGTAACAATCTTGGCATTGTTCAAATTCACATGGGTAAAGGACTGCCCGAGATGTTGAAATGTTGTGATCTTTAAAGTAGGTGCTAACAACTTCCTGCTTGTTGTATTGCGCCCGTTACGTACTTTAGCAATCATGATCCAACTATAAATGTTTGTTCATATTCGGACTTCATCTTGTCTTGTTATATCACATATCACCACTGTAGTAAACAATCAATCAGTAAAACACGATCCTTACTGTCCAACTCGCACGTTCCCACGTCCCGTGCGCGCTCGCGTTTATGACCCAAAATTCCAGTTCACAACTCAGTGGCGGTTTTCACTCCCATGTCGTGTGCCTGAATTTTGTGTGTGGATGTGTGTACGGCCGACAACGCAAGTGGTTCTCATATAGAATGAACATCACCCACAATTGATCACAGCTGTGGCATAGACTATCCAGTCGGCCCTTTTAGAAAAGAAGTACTAGACTCGAGTTTCGCTCTCATTAAAGCTCGTCAGTAGTGCACATCATCGCCATTGCAGGAACTTGAACCACGGACACGCTGTTCATGAGGCAACCGTGTTCTACCACTGCGCCACTAACCTCATATTAGGTACGACCGAATTATCATATTTGAACACTCAACCACATTCGCTTGTGAGTAATAATCAGGTTGCTCGATCGCCTCACAATAAGCTTAAGGCGATTTTCGGTTAATCCGTTCAGTCTACTAAACCACTGGTTGACGCGGACACCGAATGTTCGTGCCCACAGCCAGGGGACATCATGAAGTTATGGTGCTAACAATTTGGTAGATTACTAAACCGTCCCGCTATTATTGACTAGATGACCGTGGACAGCCTGCCGCAACAGGCCATCAAATCTTGACGTGCTCTCGTCCAGGATATGTCAGAGTTGCAGAAAGCGATCAGACAATTGAGCAATGGAAAAGCTGCAGGCGAGATTGGATTGCCGGTGAAATCCTGAAGAATGGCGGACCGGTGCTTGAACGCGCTTGCTCCAGCTGGTTCATTTCATCTTGCAGCAGGTAGAAATGCTACAAGATTTTGAGGATGCTCTTATCGTACCTTTG